>JBCEWC010005147.1:0-25626 GCA_038996855.1 Solanum aculeatissimum | reverse complement strand
GCCACTTACTAGCCCAATTTGTATTCGGCCACTTAAACTCAACCCGTGGCCACCAAAACTCAACCATGGCTTGTAGTGCATCATATAATGCCAACCATAAGTATATTTTGAAAATTTTTGGGTAGTTACATAGGGGTAGTAGTTTTGGTCAGTGATAAAAGGTGAGGGTTAGTAACGCTACATCACAGAGACCAATCCAGTAATGTGATGAAATTCATCAAGATTCCTAATCAAGGATTTAGGAGACTTAACTCACTTTCCTGCACCTACACACCAAACAAGAGTTGTGAGTATCCAAAAACACTTAGCTAGGAAGTCATGGGGAACACATCACCCTAGTTAGTTTCTATACTGGTTACAAACAAGTTGTTATTGTAGTTTAGAATTTACTATTAATTCAAATTCCCCCGTTTACTTTTTAGTCATTTTTATTTTCTCTGTTTCTAGAAGATATTATAGTATATCTAGTCAAGTTACATAAAGTGTGCTAATCTGAGGTCTACCTTATTCTTCATGGGATCGATCCTAACCAAGTTATGTTTAAATACTTGAGTATGAATGCTTCAAAACCTACTGAGTAGGAATGTGTGCTAAGCGTATGCGCGGAGTCGAGAGCACGCATCAAGACACATTTCACAAGCTCAAGTGTGGGTGGTTGTCAAAAGTATATTTACCAACTTGGAGTCTAGGTCGACCCCATAGAGAAACTGTTAGGTTAGAGTTCAAATCAAGAACTAGCATTTGGTGCTTTAATCTTTCGTAGTATGAGCAAACAACACATAGAAACAAATAATAATTTGAAGGTAAATTTTAGGGGACATTATCACTAAAACAAAGTAATAAAAGCAAAGATCAAAAGAGTTTAAGTGGCTTCTAGGGATGATAAATAGACACACAAGTAGTAATTGGCATAGGTATTTGAAAATACTCAAAAGATGATAAATCTACATGGGTAAGACAGGTGGATCTAATATTTGATCAAGGTTCTCTCAAACTCAAGATCAACTTTCCACAACAACTTTCTCAAGAAAATATGGCTTCAATACATAACACCTCAACCTTAGCATAAACCACCCATCTCAAGGAGATTTCATTAACTCTACACATTAATGACTATTCATTATTTAACCTCACTTGATGCAATCTTGTCAAGCATACATGAAGATCCTAGGTTAGGAATAAGTTTTCAACCTCAATCCATACATAAAAACATGGTTAAATAAAAAAAACCATAAGGATTCATCAATAAATCATGTAAAATCAAGCATCCGACAACCAACTATTACATAATGGTCTTTATTATCCTCTTAGAAATATTGGGGGTTTTAACTGATCATCAAATAGAAAATGGCTAATTTACCAAATAGATTCTCTTCCAATGAATTAATCTTTAGGCACAAAAAAAAACAGAAGAAATTAACAGAAGTTCAGAAAAACCCTTATCTCCAATGACGATTGACTTGTTTTTTGCCCCCTACTCTCTTCACATGAAAAGAAAAATTGCTTAGTAATAAAAATTATATCTCTACTAAAGTGTAATATTCACTACTAGAAATTGTAATACTACTTCTTCTATTGTTAACCCCCTTCTCCTATAAAAATGTCAGCCCCTGAGCTATATATACTCTGCACAAAAAGTACATAATATCTTCCTTGAAATTCCAATCTGTGACATAAGTCGAGCTCGACGATCAATTCAGCGACTCACATAGTGTCCCTTCAACATCACAAACAACTCCTCTTTGTTGGAATTGATGTGGAACTTTGGCAAGCTCAGTCGAGCTCGCCATCTTGGTTGGCAATAAACATTTCATGACCCAAGTCTTGGGCCTAGAAGTGACACGCAAATACAAAACTTGAAAGCAACCCAAATAAGCTTTTTAACATATTGTTTGCATACACTTAGTTGCAGAAGAATAATTAAGAAATAACAAGTAACAATTAAATTTTTAAGGGGAAATGGGACTTCGGACTCAAGCTATGGGGATGTCACAGGGAAGAGGATTTAAATGATTCACATAACAAATAAAGTCTAAAGGGTAGTGTAACGACCCAAAAAATTTCAAACTTTGTATTTGTGGGTCAAGGTCCATTTTAAACTTGTTGCGGTTGATTAGTGATGATCATGGATTCTATTTAAGTGGTCGTATTCAAAGGAATCATGTAGTGGAGTTTTGTATGGAACCATGTGGAAGGACTAACTTTGGATGGCCATATATCTTGGTACGAGATGAACTGTGTTTAGGCACGACATATCAAATCAAAGCTCTCTGAGTTATCTTCGCAACGAAAGTAGTTTCCCTCGAGCTATGGGATGAACATAGATCACATTGCACATAATAAGTATTTCTAAGGGGTGGGTAAGTAAGACTCAAACTATAGGGGCATACTGGGTTTGGGGAATTTCCACATAAGCACATTCCCAACATTCACAAGCCTAATACACAATCATAAGCACAAGTGGAACATCACTTCCATAGACAAATCTCAATAACCATAATATCTCAACAAAACATAATGCAATGTGAAAGAGTTTAACATGTCCAACATAGCCGCTACATAAGATAGAACGGGGCCTCGATATAATCCGGGCTCACCCTCAGGTCATAAAGTAAGGAAAATAAAATTATACAAGGAGGATAGAAAGTAGCTATTGCCCATGAACAAAAGGGCTCACCACAAGCAAGTAACTCCAAAGCTGTCACTCGTCGTCCAATGGGAGATAGAGGTCGTCACCGGTCCTTACATAGTTAGAACATACAGATAAAGAGTATGGGTTAGCACATAATATACACTGAGTATGTGGGCATACAATGCATATGACATAGTAATATGACCAACAAAGATGACAACGGGAAAATGATACGAAAGGAATGCGTAGGCAAAAGATAAGTATATCATAACAATATGTCATGCCATGATGCATGAAATGCAACCTACGAATCATATCATAGCAGGGATGTGACCTTAACCGACAACAGAGGGAACCCAAGCGAGCTACTACTTGGATTCAAACTACTTTCCAGGTAGATCCCTAATCACCCTTCAACAACGGAAAACATAACAAGTCATCCCATCTAGGGAGAAATCCCATGTTGTCACTTGGTTTGACGAAAAGGAGTATGGACATTGGAGATAGTCCACCCCAACTGCAATCCCTCAATACTAAGTCTCATCCCACGAGAATACATAAATATACATGCAAGCTTTTCAAAATAGAGGGTTGACATTCTTTTCAAAACCATACATCATTAGGCAAACCATGTCATTATCAAATCAATATCCATACTTATGCTAAAAAGTCAATAAGAATTTCCAAAATTATTTCCATAACAATGCAATAGGAGTAGATTATATACATAGCTTATCATATCAAGCCTTCATAACATATCAAGATGGTGCAAGCACCCATAATTCTCAAAGAGCCACAACAAGGGAGTATGTGATCACAAGTCTTAACATATCACGTCATAACAAGAGGGCTATGCCCTTAACAAGACTTTCATCATAACCATACTTCAAAGCATATGCCATGAATGAGGAATCGAGTGCATGGGTAATGGAGGTTCAAACCTTAAACCATAACCCAATAGATAATTCAACATAATTCATGAGAAAGTCCCAATTCAAAGCATACTACAATTGACCCATGCATATTTAACTATCAAAGGGACATGCACATTTGACCTTCAAGCATTTCAATGCACTACATGAAATTTAAACTTAAATTAACTTTAAATCACCTAATTTCTACAACCCACAACTCAATTCAATTAAATACATCCAAATTTAAAGAACCCATAATTAAAGAAAGCTTAAATTCATAATTTAAAGAAAAGGGTTCTTGGGTCTTCATGGATGAAAGGAAATCCACAAATCAATCCCACATACCTTGTGATTAGCCAAGAGAATTGGATAATTTTGCAACAAAGAAGGTTGATTTTCCCCAAATTTATTCAATCTTTCATCAATGGAGGTCAAGAGTATTGAGAGAATTTTCGTGAGGTTTGAAGAGTGTTTTATATATATATAAATATTTTAAAGACCCTTGTGGTGGGTCAGGGGCTAAGCAACACCCCTATGCTTTAACATAAATAAATCAAGGGAAATAAATGGAGGGGGACATCAACTTTAACTCCTCCCTAAGATGGTACTTTATGGCTAACGTAGCATGATCAGCCACTAGCCCCTAAATCTAATGAAGCAAACCAAGAAAAATCCTAAGAGAGGACTCCTCTCTTTACAATTAATCTAGGAAAGCAGTAAATAAGGGAGAATCTCTCCCTTACATAATTAAAAGGAAATAAAACCTAGGCCTAATCCTATGCACTATCTTGTTGACAACTTATTTGATCAACTTTTGAACAGAAGATCTCCTGGGGGTGATGTGCCCTTTGCTTGTTCAAGGTGGTTTTTTCATTCTTTTCATCTGTCTTCTTTTGAAGTTGATAATATGAATCTTTTCCATCTTCAGGTAAGCTTTGGTTTCTTTTGGTAGCTTATTAGCATCATGAAACACCTGTGAATTGTTGATCTGCTGACTGTGTTTAGTTAGGGAGTCAACCACCTGGTTGGCTTCTCTAAGAATATGGTGACATTTGAATTCCTAAATTTGTTCTCTATAATATTAAATCTTGTTTAACTTAGTCTGTAACCTTCAGGGAGGGGTAACAGTATGATTAATCCAAGTGTTGAGCATTTCAGAATCCCCCTTCAACTGCACTTTGTTGTAACCCATTTGAACACACCAACCTAGCCCTATAATTGTTGCTTGACTTTCTACTTGTGGGTTAGTTTCCTGTCCCAAGGGGTAGGAAAAGGCAATGATAAGGTTCCCAAGTTTATCTCTCACAGTACCCCCTGTACCTATTTTCCCTGGATTTCCTAAAGCACTGCCATCGGTATTCAGTTTGACCTATTGATCCACTGGCTTAGTCCACTGAACTGGAGTGATTTTGATATCATGTTTATCAACCTGGGTAATAAGTTCTTTCCACCCATAAGGACAATCTATGTAAGGGAAGGCTTTCCTCATAATCATAGACATGTCCCTGGTGACCATATATTTGACCTTAGCTGAGTTAGGGTATATGCCATCATATTTCGCTGAGCATCTACTCTTTCATAAGTTCTAGCAGATGAAGTTTGGGGCATCCTGCAGTACCAATCTATGAGCCTCATTAGTATATTTAGCTTCCTACTACTTCCTTACATACTGTCTTAGAGGGCTCTACTGGCGAAGGAGCCATTAAGAAGAATGTGCTCAATTGTATCCCATCAAGGATCGGAGCAGAAATAGCATTGGTTGGCATCATATCCAAAGTTGATCAGTTTTTCATTAGTAGGTAATTTACATCTCATAGCCCTCCATAGAAGAAAGGAACACTTTAAAGGTATAGTCTTATGCCAAGTAAGCTTGTTGATGTTATTCTGGTCCCTTTTCTCCCTTATCAAATTCCAAGCTGAGTATGTTGAAAATTCCCCATTAGTATTGAGCTTCCAAATATGCTCATCAGGTATGCCATTGATAATCAAGATTGGGGTATTAAGGATGAGCTCAATATATTGGTGCGGGACAGTATCCATAACCCTCTCCTGGTCCCATTGCCCATTTTGTATAAACTCAGACACTTTGGTGTTGCTCAATCTGCAACTAACCTCACTGAATTGAGCCAGAGGACCTATTCCCAGCAAATCATCCCATCAAAAATAGCAGTTCCCTGAGTAAACTTTCCATTGTATATGAGGTTCAATCAGATGTTTGTTATACATCATGTGTTTCCATATCAGGGAATCCTTTTTGTCCCCTTTTTTGGTCAAAGGGTTGGCTCTTTGGTAATACTTAGCTCTCAAGAACTCAGACCAAAGAGAGTTTTTTGGTTCTGAAATTCCACCAATGCTTAACCTGGAAAGCTTTACAAACATCAGCTATGTTTCTAAACCCAATCCCCCCTTCTATCAGGGGAAAGCTTATAATTTTCCAAGATGCCCAATGATACATCCTTTTTTGGTCCAGTCTTCCCTAAAACAAGTTTGCTGAGAGACTCTGATTCTTCTTTAAGGTTGTGGAAGGGGGGATATAGTTGATAACAGATGTATAGGAAAGGATTGTAAAACATTTTTGATCAGAGTTGCTTTACCCCCGTAGCTCAGGATCTTAGAATGCCATCCATAAATCCTGTTAATTACCTTAGACACTATTTCAGAAAAGTAAATGATCCTCTGTCTACCAATATACAAGGGGCACCCCAGATAAGTGATAGGGTCCTTTTTCTGTCTGAAGCCAGTTATCTCAGTCACTCTATCACAAATTTTCTGATCAGTGTTAGAAGGAACCATGAAATGGCTTTTACTTTTATTCACCATTTGTCCAAACACCTTTTCATAGGAGTCTAAGACCTGCATAACCAAGGTTAGGGAGCCTATACTTCCTGAGGTGAAAAGAATAATATCATCAGCAAAATTAAGGTGATTAATTTGAGTCCCTCTTTTTTCCATGTAAAAACCTTGAAAAGTAGGATGATTGTGAAGCCTGTTCATCATTCTAGAGAGAACCTCAGCTCCTAAAATGAACAGGGTAGGTGAGAGAGGATCCCCTTTCTTAAGGCCCCTTGTTGAGTGGAAGAAGCCATATCTAGCCCCATTTATAAGGATGGAGTACCAGTTATTAGCCATAATTCTCCAGGACTTATCAATAAACTGTTCCCCAAAGCCCATATTTCTCGTGACAATACAAATATAGGACCACGATGCCCTATCATAGGCCTTGGCCATATCAAGCTTAATAACCACACTGCCTCCCTCCACAGGTTTTTTGATGTGATGAATGATATCTTGTGCTAACATGATATTCTCATAAATACTCCTCCCTTTGATAAATCCTGATTGGTTCCTAGAGATGAGATTGAGAATAATAGAGGCCAATCTTAAGGAAAGGATCTTGGAGAAAATATTCCAGATACAGTTACTGAGACTAATAGGTTTATAATCTCAGAAGTTGCCTGGATTACTAGATTTAAGGATAAGGATTAAGCAGGAGTGGGAAAAGTATTTAGGGATCACCTAACAACAGAAAAAGGAATACACTGCCCTCAGCAGATCCATATTAATAATCTCATAACATACCTGGTAGAACTTACCATTGAACCCATCTGGGCCTGCTGCAGATAAGGGGCTCAAGGACTGGACCACCTGTTGCAACTCTTCCAAATATGGGAGGGTTTGAAAATTAAAATTTTGGTCCTGGGTTACCATATTAGTAATGCAGTCTAGAACCTCCTAAGCTATATGATTCTCTTCCCCTGTAAAGATATTTTAAAAGTGATGAACAACTTCCTTGGCTATATTTTCATCCCCTTGAATCCAGTTTCCATCCTCATCTTGAATGCTATGAATGAACAACCTCCTTTTTCTTCCCCTGATCAAAGCATGAAAGTATTTGGTGTTTGCATCCCCCATCATTAAACCAATTTAACTGAGTTTTCTGTCTCTGTATAGACTCCTCTAGTTTAAGAAATCTGATGTATTCAGCAGGAAGCTCATGGAGATAACTCTTTTTATCCTCAGTGTTATAATAGATCAAATCCACTTTTTCTTCTCTGATTCTTTCCTCATATTCTTTTACCTTAGAGTGAATGTCCCCAAACTGGTTCTTAGACTAATTGCTTAAGGTAGCAGCAAAGCGTTCTTAGCTTTTGGTGAAAAACCCACATTGGATTGCCTGGAACCTCTTTGTCGCAACAATCATTGACTGTGTCCATGAAAAAGTCTTGTTTGTCCAGCAATTTAGAAAATAAAAATATTTGATAGGACCAGTAGGTATTTTATGCATCTCCATAAGTAGAGGGCAGTGGTCAGAACCCACAGAGAGAAGATGAGTAATGCTAGCACGGGGCATGCTTTCTAGCCACTTGTGATTGACCATTCCCCTATCCAGTCTCTTTCAAATTGTGAATCCCACTCCCATTTTATTAGACCATGTATAGCTTTGCCTTGAGAAACCCAAGTCCTGTAAAACACAGGCTTAAATGATCCCTATGAATTCAAATCTCTTCTTGATATTGTAGGGGATTCCCCCACTCTTTTCCTCAGTATTAGTGATCACATTAAAATCACCTACTATGCACTAGGGGATGTCTTTGTTTCTGTTAGCGAAATATAGCATTCTGTCTCACAGGGGTCTCCTAAGTTGATCCCTACACTTGGAATACACAAAGGTAATTATATACTTGGTAGCAATTTCAAGATGTTGAATTGCACAGGTCACCTGTTGTTCATCAGCTTCAAAAATTTCACACTTGACGTCCTCATTCAAAAAGACCCATATCTTTCCATTGGGATTACTCACATCATTATCCATAGACAACTGCAGTTTGAACTTATCCAATTTTGACATGTTGGAGAATGGTTCCAGAATGGTGTTAACGGAAAGTTTGTGGATGTTCTTGAGAGCCTTGAGTATTTCTACTACTCCCTAGGTATTAATATCCCTAACATTCCAAGTGATTGTATTAATCATTAGATGATCTAGAAGAAAAAAGCCTTGTGTTGGGTCTGCCAGCAGTTGCAGACTGTATAGCCTTGTTATTTTTCTTGCTAGTTCCTTCCTGGTGCAAGCTCCTTGGTGATAGCCCTTGTTGGTCTATAACCTTTTGTTGCTCATCATTCACCTCCTTGTCTTTAGATGGACTGAAATCTTGTATTAGAGGTTCACAAACTTCCTCCTCCTCATCATCATTTATAGGTAAATTGTCCCTATTAAATTCCTCCTCAGAGTTCACCACTTGGTACTCATCCACCTCCTCACTGGGCAGTACAGGATTAGTATTTAGAGTACATTCCTTAGTATTCAATCCTGGATAGCTTCTAGGGTGGTGTGTGTTCCCATAAGTTTGAGAATCCTGGATAGATAAGTCTAACTGTTTTTCACCCCAAATAGATTTTTTACAGTTTCTTGGGTCCTGATCCTCCTCACTGGTTCCTTCAGTTCTATTTTCCTTATCAAAGTATGGAGTACCTTCTTTGTGGTTTTGTTGTTTTTCCATTCTTTTCTTTATGGCATCCCTTCTTTTTTTGCTTAACTTGTTTTTTTTAATCTATTCCCAGTAGAGCTGGTACTTGCCACTGATCCCAGCTCTTTAGCCATGGCTCCCATATTAGATATCTGTATAGGACTTAGTTATTCTCTTGTAGTGTCATCATTATCCTGATTTGTAGCCATAGGGGTAGTAGAGGCTCTACAGTCATGTCTATGGTCAGTGGATACCTCATGCAAAACATGAATCAGATTCCCCCCTTAGACACCCCTTCTTGCAATTTAGTAGGGTACTCCTTCAATCCACCCTCACCTCCTTCAACTTCACCAAAGGCAGACAGGTGAGGGGAATACATACATTTCAAATTAGCATAAACAGACAGAGGGATGAGAGGATGTTCTAGAGATTCTATCACATCCTTCTCATGGGGAGATAAGTCAATAACTTGTCCTCCTTTGATATGCAGGTGTTTCCCAGATGAGTCTTGGTTCTATTGATTGCTCATGTCCCCTTCTTGGATGGGATTTTCATTAGTCCCTTTCCTTCTTTTTTCATTATGCTGCTCTTTATTCCTCTGTGGTTGATTGCTGATTATTCCTTCCTTGCTTCCTTTCTCTTCTGTAGGGTGGTTAGTGGGTTGATCTTGGTATTTAAGATCAACACAATTATGAGACAAATTAGAATTTGAATTCTTACTTGATAGTCTTCTATCTACCAGTTGTTCTTCCTTGTTCATCTGATTTTAAGAGGGGTATTGATTGTCTTCCTTTTGCCCTTGGTTCATGGATTTCTTTTGATTCTTTCAACCTTGGACTTTCCATTGTCCTTCTTGTTGCAGCTTCCCCTTCTCGTCTTTTTTTCCCAGTTTCCTTGTCTAGAATTTCTCCAGCATCCTCTGGGTTTCATCGGATTATCTTATTTCCCTAGTTCTTTCTTGTGATTTGTTTGTTTTAGCTGCTTCTAGTTCCTTTCTATTCTTATAATCTTCATCCCTTTTCTTAATGGTGCAAACCTATTCCCTATGTCCTTGATGTTTACAATAGAGGCAATAGTTTGGTATACCCTCATACTGGATGGCCTGCCATCTACCTATAGTTAGATCTTTCTCATAAAATCCCATCCAGACATGAGGTGGCCTCTCCTTAGTAATATCAATCAGAACTTTAACTTTGGCCATACTTCCTCTAGTTTTTTTTATTGAGGCAGTATCTAGGTATAGGACCTTACCAATAGGGGCTAACAAGGTAGTAACAAAGGTTTTGTTGTAGCAATGCCAAGGCAGTTCTGGCAGAGTCACCCAAATAGGAACAATAGGTGTCTCTTCCTCAGGTTTGAAGGTAAGGGTCCAGGTTTGAATACTCATAAGTTGGCCTTTAATGTGCATTTTGTTCTTGGTCCAGACTGTGACATAGTCTGTCTCATTATCCAAGTCTATATAAATATACATGGCATTGAAGTGAGCTATTTTTACACCCCCTACCAGTTGGGTCTGCACAATGTAATTCTTTCTAATTAACTCCACTTTTGGCATAGTATTACTGAATTTCCCAATCAAAGTATATTTACAGGTCTCAGCTAATTTATGCATATAGTCCTCTTTATTATAGATCACTTCTGGTAGACCCCGTTTAGATGTATACTTTGGATTCTTAATTTCAATGTGACTTTCCAAATTAGCCATGTTGAGCCTCAGCTTAGTGGCAAAGGTTTGAATCACAGTGTAAGGGGCAGGTTCATGTATATGTCCCTTCTTATTATCCCCTTGGTTGGCTGTGGTTGCTGGATTGGTAACCTGCACCTAAGTATGCTTGGTGGTAATCATGCCTTGGGTGCTCCTTTGAACTTTGTGATTCACTCTGTCAAAGGTATTAGAGATTTTGGGAAATTGGTTATGGCCATTTATGCTACATTTCAACCCTCTACCTTGTTATTGCTGGTATTCCTGCCCCCTTCCTATTGTGCTATTCTGATTCTTAGTACCTCCATTTTTCAGAGCTTGTATCCCTTTCCTAGAGCTATCCTCTTTATTATCCTTTGAGTTTGTTGGAGAATGCTCTTCTATATTGTTAAGAACAAGATTAAGATTTTTAATAAGGTGGGGGTTAGGGATCAAACCTTTTTCTTCTATTGAAGTTGGATTTTGGTTCACTCCCTCTTTCATTCTTCCCGACATGGATTCCTAATTAAGGGACGAGTTTTTTATATCATCCTTCTCCTTAGGCATCGACTGTTATTGATGATTATCTGTCCTTTTAGTCATCTCTCCCTGGAAGTTGGGGCTCATGTTATGTGCTTCTTCCATTTCTTCCATCCCTCCACTGGGTTTCTCTTTTGATTGATTTCCAGCTATCACTATAGTAGCTGCCTTCTTTCCTATGTTGGAATTAATCAAACCTCTTTCCTGGTTAAAAGAAGTAGTCTTGCATATCTTAGCTAGTTCATCATCACCACCTGTTGCAGTGACCAACACACTCGAACCCTGATTTACTAAACTAGGAGCATTATCTATATGATCATTCTTCTGAATGTTTTGTTCCTTAAGTACATTATCCTATTGGCTAAATTCTGGTGGCTGATTGTCATCCACCGGCGCCTCACACGCCATCAGCGAGGCTAAGTTACCGTTAGTTCAATGTTACCGTTAAAGAGAGTAGAGAGAATAGAGAGAATTTTAGAGAGAGAAGCGGTTAGGTTTGAAGAGTGTTATGATGACTAAAAGGGGATTAGGGTTTGATTTCGGGGGCTTTAGGAGACTTTAGAAAGGATAAAAGAGGCATGGGATTAAACCAAATTACGAGTTAATCATTAATGATATGGAAAGGATAAAAAAATAGGGCCTCACAAAAGGCTGCCCAAGGGTCGTATATAGGTTCACGGACAGTGAACCTGTCCGTGAGACCACATTTGGTCTCGGCTTCAGCTTGAAATCTCAAGGGGCTTTCTGGATCAACTCACGGGTGGTCGCACGAACCGTGTACCTACACACGGACCGTGTACTTGTCTGTGGAGCATCACTTGGTCCGGAGTCCAGCCTCGAGGCTTGAAAAGCTCACTAGAACATTTCACGGGAGCCCTCCACGGACCGTGAAACGGTCAGTGGAGTTCCACTTGGTCCGGGTCTTAGTCCAAACTCCAAGGAAGCTCACTTGAACAACCCACGGGACACACCACGGACCATGAACCACCAAATGGTCTGTGGTCCCTCACTTTGACTCCATTCCGAATCCTTTTTCCGGCATACATCCGAACTCGGGCAGTCTCACTTCAAGGGCCATAACTTCCACATCCAAACTCTGAATAGAGTGAAACTAGTTGCATTACGAAGATAACTCGAATATTTTTCGATTTGATATATAATATCCCACACATTTTCTCTTGTACCAAGAGATATGGCTTTTCAAAGTCTGTGCTGCCTAAACGGCCTTACAACCTTCCACCAAAACAATTCCTTTGACTCCGGCTAAATAAATACAACCCATGACTACTAAAATTCCACTATGGCAAGTTCAACACTCTCCTTGACCAACCATTACGAAATTTGAAAATTTTCAGGCCATTACATCATCTCCCCCTTGGGAATATTCATCTTCTAATGGGCTAAAACCACGTCTTAAGGACATCAATCAAACAAGAGACATTTTTAACCATAACACATAATTGATCATGCATCATTTCAAAAGTCATTCAAAAATCATGTCAAAACATCATTTAAATCATTTTCGTTCTCTTGTATGCATGCAATGTTATGAAACTCAAGAAGTAAATAATTAGGACCAAAAAAGGATAGAACCTAGTACCTTAGGCTTGAGTAGATTGGAAGAGATAGGGATATCGCTCTATCAAGTCCAACTTCTCTTCCCACGTTGCACTCTCCACGTCTTGGTTCCTCCAAAGAACCTTGACCGAAGTTACCTCCTTGTTGTGAAGCTTCTTCACTTGCCTATCCAAGATTTCAACCGACACCTCTTCATAGGTCAAATTCTCTTCAACCATCACACTCTTCAAGGGTGTAATTGCCTTAGGGTCAGCAACCAACTTTCTCAACATAGACACATAGAATACCAGATGAATGGAGCTCATGTCCAAAGGAAAATCCAACCTATAAGCCACATTGCCAATCCGCACCACAATCTTATAAGGTCCGAGTATCGGGAGCTTAACTTGCCCCTTTTGCCAAAATGCATGATGCCTTTCATGAGGGACACTTTAACATACACCCAATCACCAACATGAAATTAGAGATCCTTCTTCCTAACATTTGAATAAGACTTTTGGTGACTTTGAGGTGTCTTAAATCTCTCCCTAATCAATTTCACTTTTTCAATGGCTTCCATAACTAAATCCGGGCCTAGCAAGGCCTCCTCATCAATTTCAAACCAACCAACCAGAGATCTACATCTCCTACCATACAAAGATTCAAATGGGGCCATACCAATGCTAGCATGGAAGCTATCATTGTAGGCAAACTCAATGAGAGGTAGATGAGCATCCCAATTTCATTTGAATTCCAACACACACACCCTTAACATGTCTTCCAAGGTTTGAATCGTCCTTTCATCTTGCCCATCGATTTGAGGGTGAAATGCAATGCTCAACTTGATCTTAGTACCATGTCCCTTTTGAAAAGACTTCCAAAAATGAGAAGTAAATTGAGTACCACAATTCGATATAATAAACCTCAGTATACCATGCAATCTCACCAACTCCTGAATATACACCTTGGCATACTCCTCCGCACTATAGGTAGCCTTAATCGGTAAGAAGTGAGTCAACTTGGTCATCCTATCAACCACAACCCATATAGAATTGAAGTATCTCCGAGTAGGGGGTAACCCAACCACAAAATCCATATTCACATCCTCCCACTTCCAAGTAGGAATTTCGATATCTTGGGTCAAGCCACTGGGCCTTTGATGTTCCACTTTTACTTATTATAAATTAGGACATTCTGACACAAATTGGCTATGTCCTTCTTCATTCCATGCTACTAATACAACTTTCTCAAATCTTGGTCCATTTTGGTAGAACCCGGATGAATAAAATATTGAGAGTTATGAGCCTCTTTCATGATAACCTCCTTTAGCCCTTTAATATCCGGAACACACAATCAGCCTTGGTACCGTAACACACCATCTACCCTTTGGGAGAAAACTTCAATCTTTCCTTCGAAAACCAATTTCTTTAATTCCACCAAGAAGAGATCTAAGTCTTGTTTTTCCTTAACATCAACCAGTATCAATGAAGCTTCGATTATCCAAAGGAGTCAACGATCTAGGACAATCCTTCACCGCTTCAGTTTTCTTAGGGTCAACCTTAATGCAATCACCGAACACCACATGACAAAGGAACGCAACTTCTCCCAACATAAATTCACACTTTCTAATCTTGGCATACCATTTCATCTCACTCACGGTTTGAAGAACCAACCTCAAATGATCCATATGCTCCCGCTAACTTCGGGAGTAAATTAGGATGTCATCAATGAACACCACCACAAAATCATCAAAGAACGGTTTAAACACCCGATTCATAAGATCCATAAACTCTGTCGGAGCATTGGTTAACCCAAACGACATCACCACAAAGTCAAAGTGACCATAACGAGTCTGAAAGGCCATCTTGGGGATGTCACACTCCCTTACCTTCAACTGATGATAACTAAAATGAAGGTCTATTTTAGAAAAATGAGTAGCTCCTTGAAGTTGGTCGAATAGATCATCAATTTTAGGCAACAGGTACCTATTCTTAACGGTCACCTTGTTCAATTGCCGATAATCAATACATATTCGGAGCGACCCATCCTTCTTCATCACAAAAAACACGGGAGCACCCTAAGGCGAGATACTCAACATAATATAACACTTTTATAACAAGTCTTTCAACTGATCTTTCAATTCCTTCAACTCCGTCGGGGCCATACGGTAAGGAGAGATAGAAATAGGTTGAGTATTTGGAAGGAGATCTATATCGAAAGCACTTCTATATCGGGAGGAAAACTGGGCAAGTCCTTGGGAAATATATTCGGAAACTCATTAATTACCATAATTGGTTCAAGCTTAGTGACTTACCCTCCACATCTCTAACCCGCACAATGTGATAAATGCACCCCTTATAAATCATCTTCCGAGCTTTGAGGTAGGAAATAAACCGACCCTTAACCACAGAATCACTACCCTTCCACTCCAATACGGGTTCATTAGGAACATGGAATTTAACTTGCCTAGTTCTACAATAAACCGAGGCATACGATGCATGCAACCAATCTGTCCCAAGAATAACATCAAAGTCATACATCTCAAGTTCTACAAGGTCATCGGGGAACACTTTATGCAATACAGAGGCAGGACAACCACAATACACTTTCCGGGAAATAATAGACTCTTCCACGGGAGTATACATCGAATAAGGTTCCCTTAGAGTTTTAATACTCAAACCAAATTTAACAGCCAATAGAGGAGTCACAAAAGATAAATTTGCACCCGGATCAAGTAAAGCATAAGCATCAAAATCAAATATTTTTAACATACCAATCGCGACATTCAGAGCTTCCTCCATCTCCTGGTGGGCATGAACAGCATAGAACCTGTTGTTCCTGGGATCACCATCAACCGGAACCTTCGGTTGCCCTTGATCACCGGGAGCCGCTTGATCCTTCTTCATATTCTTTGGACAATTAGAGATCTTGTGGTCCAAACTACCACATCCATAGCAAGCACCCATAACTCGTCTACATTCACCCACGTGATTACCACCACATTGGCCACAATGGGGAATTCACAGACCACCCCCAACTCGTGCCTTAGGAGGAGGCACCCTTGGATTAGAAACCCTCATATTTGAACCTTGGCCTTGATAAAAGAGACCAAACCCACCACCACTCTTGGAATTAGAGAACCCACCATCAAGCAGAGCCTTCTTAGCTTCACTCACTGTCCTTTTCTTTAGTTTTTTGCCCTTAATTTTCTCGGCATAAGTCATAAGTCTTGAGATGTCCATATCTCAAATAAACATATTCGTACGACATTCCTTCACCACTAAATCTGAGACACCAAAAATAAACTTGTGCAATCTTGCCCGGGGTCAGATACAAGCATAGGAGAATATTTAGAGAGTTTAGTAAATTTGAAAGAATAATCCCTCACAGACATACTACCCTGTCAGAGATTGATAAACTCGATCATTTTGGCCTCTCTAAGCTCAAGAGGAATGAACCAGTCAAGAAAGGCCATTTTGAACTCTTCCCACCCAACCTTGTCATCAACCATCCTTTCAACTAGCCACTGATTATACCACACTTGGGCTACATCTTTCAATTGATATGTAACCAACCCAGCCTTCTCCTCATAACTAACACCCATAATGGTCAACACTTTAGTGAGTTCATCAATGAACTCTTGAGCATCCTGGCCCATTTGTTAGCCTAAGAACTCCGGAGTGTTCATCCGGATAAAATCCCTCAACCTTGAGGCCGGAGTACCAAAAGTTGTGGGATTAGCTGGCCGAACTTGGTTAGCCATTGCTTGGGCCAACATAGACACCACATTCCTAAATTATGCATGAGACACTTGCTCCTCTACCAGTGGTGGAGGGGCTTGTTCCTTAAGTTCTTAGGATTGATGGGGGGAAGGGAAACCTTCTGGGAGGAATGTTATAAAAGTGTGACAAGAATACCAAGAGTTCAGGGAATCTATCGTACCAACTCACAGCACGACATAGGGAAACAATAAAATGAGATAAATTCCTAAAACATCATCATAGCATCCCTTTCATAGGAATGACATGCATCACACCCATGAACAGGACTCTAATCGACGTGGAATGTTGGACTACGATGATCATTTACAAACCTAGAGCTTTGATAACATCTTTGTCATGACCCGAAAGGGAGGCCTAGGTGTGACATGGGGAAGGAGAACCCGAAAGTCCTTGATCAAGCCATTATAGCATCATTACTCACATCATCAGTTAATAAGCACAAAAAAGTAACACACATAGCACATATTTCTAGGGAAAATAGGGATTTGGACTCAAGCTATGGGGATTTTTCCAGGGATGGGATGAACATGGTTCACATTGAACATAACAAGTATTTCTAAGGGGCAGGTAAGTAAGACTCAAACTATGGAGGCATACCTGGTTTTAGGGACTTTCCACATAAGCACATTCAAAACATTCAGAAGCCCAATACACAATCATAAGCACAATCAGAACGTCATTTCCATAGAAAAATCCCAATAATCATAATATCTCCACAAAACATAATGCAATGTGCAAAAGTTTAACATGTCCAACATAGCTTCTGCATAAGATAGAACGGGGTCTCTACATACTTTGGGCTCACCCTCAAGTCATAAAGTAAGGAAGATAAAATAATACAAGTAGGATAGAAAGTAGCTATTTCCCTTGAACAAAAGGGCTCACCACAAGCAAGTAGCTCTAAAGATGTAACTCATCGTCCAACGGGAGATAGAGATCATTACCGGTCCCTACATAGTTAGAATATGTATACAAAGAGTGTGAGTTAGCACATAATATGCACTAAGTATTTGGGAATGCAATGCTTACGAAATAGTAATATGACCAACCAAGATGACAAGAGGGCAAGTGATTCGAAAGGAATGTGCATAGCCAAAATATAAGTGTATCATAATAATATGTCATTCCATGATACATGAAATGCGACCTATGAATCATATCATAGCGGGGATGTGACCTCAACCGACAACAGAGGGAACCTGAGCGAGCTACTACTTGGATTCGGACTACTTTCCAGGTAGATCTCTAATCACCCTTCAACAAGGGTAAACATAACAATTCATACCATCTATGGAGAAATCCCATATTGGCATATAGTTTGACGGAAAGGAGTATGGACCCTTGGAGATAGTCCACCCCGACTCCAATCTGTAATGACCTGAAAATTTTCAAAAAATCCTTATGGTTTGTCTTGTATGATGTTATACTGGTCATTGTTGAGTTTTGGGATCCACGGTTTGAGTTTAAGTGGCCGAACGCAAAATGGATCATTTGGTGTCCTAGAGAGGCCATTTGGATAGTGCGCTTTGCGGTAACATAACTTTTGATGTGAGTTTAACCGTATGGGATAATGCATATAAAATTGAATCTATTTGAGTTATTTTCACAACTCAACTAGTTTCACTCAATTCGGAGTTTGTATGAGGACGTTAAGGCCAAATAAATGAGACTGCCTGAAATTCATAAGACATTTGAAATAGGCCCTGAAAATAGCCCAAGGGAAGGACCACGGACTGTATGAGGGTTTATGGTCTGTTTGGGGGGTCCGGTTCATGGTCTATTGAGTTCAGGGTGGCCAAGACCAACCCCATAAACCAAGTCATAGCTTACGGACCACCCCACGGCCCGTAAGACCTCAAACGGTCCATGAGGGTGGCCGTCAAGTGGGGCAAAGAGCTGGCCAACTTTTGGGGTTGATTCTTGGGCCATGTTTGGCTCCATGGACCAGTACACGGTCCATGTGAAGCCACATGGGCTATGAACCAACTCGTTGAGTGGTCCAGAAAGTCCTCCAAGAGTTGGCGTTGAAAATTGGCTAAGGCATGGTAGACGGCCAGTTGTACGAACAGTGTGCAAGTAGACGGCCACTGTAGCTCCTTCATGAAGCACTGTGTAACAGTTAAATGTCCGTTTCACTTATGGTAGTTTCATGATTTAATTAATCCCTAGGCCCCTTTTAGGCATCCTAAGGTCCCCTAAACCCTCTTAACCTAACCCTAACCCCTTTTCATCCATTCTAAGCCTCCTCATTACACTTTGGAAAATCCTAAATCCTCTTGACCTTTATTGTTGAAGCTTGAAGAAATTTGGGGAAGACAACCTTGCTCACTTGAATTTTCAATTCCTTTGGTGATTGTAAGGTATGTGGGATTTGATTCAAGGATTTTCTTCCATCCTTTAAGAACCATGAACCCTAACCTTTAATTTTTTATTTTAAGATTTCTTTAAGTTACGGATTCTTCTAATTTTGAAGTAATTAGTTGATTGGGACTATGTGCTGTAGATTTTAGGTGATTTAATCATGATTTAAACTTAAATTTTATGAATGTTCATGAAAACTCTAGAAGAATCAAAATGCATGTCCCTTTATGATTTAATTAAGCATTGGTAAGTTACATTATGCTTTAATTATGGATTTCTACATGATTTATTATGAATTACCTTTCAAATTGTGAAATTAAGTTTGAATTTCATTACCCATGTTCTTGTTCCTCATTCATGGCATATGCATGGAATATTTTTATGTTGAAACTCTTGATGAAACTCTTGACATGATTTGATATGTAAGGCTTGTGATCACATAGTCTCTTTCCATGACTCTTTGAGCATATTGGGTGCTTGCACCACATTGATATGTTTTGAATGCTTGATATTATAAGCTATTGAGATGGGATACTCTATTTGTATTGACATGGAATGATCATGAAATGTTTTGGATACTCTTGATGGCCCTTGGCCTAAGCTTAAGCATGATTTGATCAATGGTTTTGTTTTGACTAATGATGTATTGCTTTGAAAACAAATGTAAGTCTTTCTATTTGAAGTAGAATGTATATATATATGTATTCCCGTGTGATGAGACTTCATATCGAGGGATTGGAGATGGGTGAACTACCTCCACAGGGTCCATACTCCTTTCCGTCAAACCATGTGCCACCATGGGATTTCTCCCTATATGGGATGACATGTTATGGTTCCCCTTGTGTAAGGGTGATTAGGGTACTACTTGGCAAGTAGTTTGAATCCGGGTAGTGGCTCGCTCGGGTTTTCCATGTTGCCAGTTGAGGTTACATCCTCGCTATATTATAATCATAGCATTGCACTTCATGCATCATAGCATAGCATCTTGTTATATTATTCTTTGGCTACGTGCACTCCTTTCGTACCACTTATCCCATTGTCATGTTGCTTGGTCATACTATATTGTCATATGCATTGCATGCCCGCATACTTAGTGCTTAATTGTGCTCTCATATTCCTTTTCTACATGTTCTAACCATGTAGGGACCGGAGATGATATCTACATTCTACCGGACGACATTTGATCATCTTGTGAACACTTTGCTAGTGGTGAGACCTTTTGTTCAAGGGCAATAGCCACCATCTATCCACCTATTTTATATTATGTTATTTATTTTCCTATGTATTGAGGGTGATCCTCAAATCTTGTTGAGGCCCAACTTATCTATGTAGAGGCTTGTTGGACCATTCTAAACTCTTGTACGTTGACTTGCCATGTTAAATATATTAGTTATGTAATACTATTCTTATTTAGTCTTGATTATGAGAATTTTCATTTATTATGCTATGATATGAATGTTGGGAAGTGTGAATGACTATGTGCTTATATGAAAAGTCCCAAAATCCTAGTGTGCCCCCATAATTGAATCCTACTTGCCCGTCCCCATAGAGATAATTGTTACTTGTTATATGAATTCATGCTTATCCCATTCCCGACAACATCCCCATAACTTGAGTACCAAGTACCAAATCCCTTAGAACATATGTGTTATGTGTTTAGCTTCTGCGCTTCCAAGCCGATGATGTGTGTAATGATGATATGATGGTTTGATCGAGGGCTTTCGGGTTCTCCTTCGCCATGTCATATCTAGGCCCCCTATCCGGGTTGTGACATAATCCCTCAGTACTAAGTCTCATCCCACGGGAATACATATATATACATACAAGCTTTTCAAAATAAAGGGTTGGCATTCTTTTCAAAACCATGCATCATTAGGCAAACCATGTCATTATCAAATCCATATCCATACTTAGGCTAAAAATCCAACAAGAATTTCCAAAACCATTTCCATATCAATGCAATAGGAGTAGCTCATCTACATAGCTTATCATGTCAATTCTTCATAACATATCATGATGGTGCAAGCACCCATAATTATGAAAGAGCCATAACAAGAGATTATGTAATCAGAAGTCTTAATATATCACAGCATGACAAGAGGGCCATGCCCTTAACAAGACTTTCATCATAACCATACTTCAATGGATATGCCATGAATGAGGAATTAAGTACATGGGTAATGGAGGTTCAAACCTTAAACCATAATTCAACATAATTCATGAGAAAGTCCCAATTCAAAAAATAATGCAATTTACCCATGCATATTAAACCATCAAAGGGATATGCATATTAGACCTTCAAAAATTTCAATGCACCTTATGAAATTTAAACTTAAATCAACTTTAAATCATCTAATTTCTATAGCCCACAAATCAATTCAATTGAATACATTAAAATTTAAAGAACCCATAATTACAGAAAACTTAAATTCATAATTTAAAGAAAAGGGTTCTTGGGTCTTCATGGATGAAAGAGGATCCACGAATCAATCCCACATACCTTGAGATTGGCCAAGAGAATTGGATGATTTTCCAAGAAGGATGATTTCCCCAAATTAATTCAACCTTTCATCAATGGAGGTAAAGAGGATTGAGAGAATTTTTGTGAGGTTTGAAGAGTGGTAGGATGAATAAAAGGGGATTAGGGTTTGATTTGGGGGATTTAGGAGACTTTAGAAAGGCTAAAAGGGGCATGGGATTAAACTTAATTATTAGTTAACAATTAATGAAATGGATCGGATCACAAAATAGGTCCTCGTGAAAGGCTGTCCAGGGGTCGTGTACAGGTTCACGGACCGTAAACCTATCCGTGAGACCACACTTAGTCTCCTCTTCAGCTTGAAATCTTGGGAGAGTTTCTGTATAAACTCACGGGGGGTCTCACGGATCGTGTAGCTGCACACAGACCATGTACTGGTCTGTGGAGCATAACTTGGTCCGAATTTCAGCCCCGAGCCTTGAAAAGCTCATTGGAACACTTCATGGGAGCCCTTCACAGACCGTGAAGGCTCACACGCACCGTGAAGGGGTCTGCAGAGTTCCACTAGGTCTAAGGCTTTGTCCTAACTCCAAGAAAGCTCACTGGAACAACCCAGTTCATCTCTACCAAGAGATATGGCTTTTCAAAGACCGTGCTGCCTAAACAGCCTTACAACTTTCAACCAACACAATTGCTTTGACTCCGACCACTTAAATGCAACCCATGACTACCAAAATCCAACTATGGCGAGTTCAACACTAACCTT
This sequence comes from Solanum aculeatissimum, assembly GCA_038996855.1. Taxonomy (NCBI): domain Eukaryota; kingdom Viridiplantae; phylum Streptophyta; class Magnoliopsida; order Solanales; family Solanaceae; genus Solanum; species Solanum aculeatissimum. The sequence goes on along the minus strand of JBCEWC010005147.1, from coordinate 3,449 downwards.
GATTAACCATTATGAAGTTCAAAACTTTTTGGGTCGTTACAGGTTTGTTGAAGGATTTTCTTCCATTGCGTCTCGGTTGACCAAGTTGACTCAAAATAAGGATAAATTTATGTGGTCAAGTGAGTGTGAGAAGATCTTCCCGACCTTAAAGGATCGACTCACATTGGCTTCTATTTTGACCTTACCAATGGGTTAGATGGGTTTGTGGTGTCGTGTGATGCTTCATGGATCGGGTTGGGGTATGTACTTATGCAACATCATAAGGTGATAGCTTATGCGTCAAGGCAATTGAAGGTGCATGAGAAATATTATCTGACCTATGATCTTGAATTGGCAGCGGTGATGTTTGCTCTAAAGATTTAGAGACATTATCTTATGGGGTTCACGTGGATGTTTTCACTGATCACAAGAGTTTGAAATATGTATTCACCCAAAAGGATCTTAATTTGAGACAAAGGAGATGGTTGGAACTTCTCAAGGATTATGACATGAGTGTCCTTTACCATCTCTGCAAGGCGAATATTATGGAAGATGCCCTTAGTAGGCTATTTATAGAAAGTGTGTCGCATGTGGATTAGGGAATGAATGAGATAGTGAAGGATGTGCACCATTTGGCTAGATTGGATATTAAGTTGGCCAACTCAGAAAATGGTGGTATCCTTGTTCAAGGCAGATCCGAGTCTTCAGTGGTGATTGATGTTAAGGCAAAGCAAGACTTAGATCCTTCCTTGGTAGATCGACTTCATAGTTAGGTTTCCTCATACTCGTAAACAATTTGACTGTATATGGGTTGTTGTTGATCGGGTGACTAAGTCAGCTTATTTCTTACCGGTCAAGACTACTTATAGCACCGAAGAGTATTCTAAAATTAATATCCAGGAGTTGGTAAGGTTGCATGGTATACCAAGGTCAATTATATCGGATCGTGGTACTCAATTCACTTCTCAATTTTTGAGGTTGTTTAAAAAGGGACTTGGTACTAGGATAAAATGGAACACTGCCTTCCATCCCCAAACCGATGGACAAACCAAGAGGATAATTCAAACCTTGGAGGACATTTTAAGGGCTTACGTGCAAGAGTTCAAGGGAAATTGGGATGACCATTTACCGCTTATTGAGTTTACCTATAATAATAGTTTCCATGCTAGCATTGGTGTGGCCCCATTCAAAGCTTTGTATGGTAGAAGGTGCAGATCACCGGTGGCTTGGCTCGAGATAGGTGAGGTGGCACTATTAGGCCCAGACTTGGTGGTTGAGGCCACAGAAAAAGTGAGCTTGATTAGGGAAAGATTGAGGACGGCTCAAAGTCGCCAAAAGTCCTATATGGATGTTAGGAAGAGGGATCTCAAATTCCATGTAGGTGATTGGATTTATGTGAAGGTATCTCCTATGAAAGGCATCATGCGTTTTGGTAAAAAGGGTAGGTTGAACCCTCGGTACGTCGGGCCATATGAGGTTGTTGAGCAGGTTGGGATTATGGCTTATAGGTTGGAATTGCCTCAGAGATGAGCTCTATACATATGGTGTTCCATGATTCAATATTAAGGAAATTGGTTGGTGACCCTACAACCATTACACCTTTGGAGGGTGTGACGGTTGAGGAGAATTTGACTTATGAAGAGGTTCTGGTCAACATTTTGGATAGACAAGTGAAACGGCTTCGCAACAAGGAGGTGGCTTTGATGCTTTAGAGGAACCAACATGTGGAGAGTGCTACATGGGAAGCGGAGTTGGACATAATGGAGTGATACCCCTATCTTTTCCAATCTACTCAAACCTATGATACTAGGTTCTATCCTTTCTAATAGTCCTAATTCTTTAAACTCTTGAGTTTCATGACATTGCATGCATACATGATCACGAAAATGATTCAAATGATGTTTTGACATGAGTTTTAAATGGCTTTGAAAATGACGCATGATCCATTATAAGTTATGATGAAAATGTTTCTTGCTTGATTGACTTCATTAAGTCATGATTTAGCTCATTTGAGGATTAATGTTCCCAAGGGGGAGATGATGTAACGACCCAAAAATTTTCAAACTTTGTATTGGTGGGTCAAGGTCTGTTTTGAACTTGTTACGGTTGATTAGTGATGGTGGATTCCATTTAAGTGGTCGTATTCAGAAGAAATCGAGTGGTGCAGTTTTGTACGGAACCTTGTGGAAGGACTAATTTTGGAAGATCAAATCTCTTGGTACGAGACGAACTGTGTGGGCTACGGCATATTAAATTGAAGATCTCTGAGTTATCTTCCCAAAGCAAATGGTTTCTCTGGATTCGAAGCTCGGATGTTGAGGTTATGACCATTACAGTAAGACTGCCCGTGCATGGAAGTGTTCTGGAAAAAAAGGAAGTTGTTTTAGGACTAAGGCACTGCCTTATGGGAGGGACCACGAGCCGTGTGGAAGCTCACGATCCGTGATCCCCCTCCGAGGACTGATTCAGTGAGTTCCAGGGGAGTTGGACCAAGGCCCCAGACAAAGTGAAGCTCCACGGACCACTTCACGGTCCAGAGACTGCCTAGACCCCAGGGCCAGGACTCTGGACCAAGTGAGGCTCCACGGACCAGTGTACGGTCAGTGTGAAGCTTCACGGACCGTGAGTCCTATCGTTGGATGATTCAGAAAGTCTTCTAAGATTTCAAGACAAGGCGTGAATGAAGTTAAGTCACACGAGAGGGTTCACGGTCCGTAAGCCACTACACGAACCGTGTGGGTGTTTCTGTTAGCGACTGTTCTAGTTACCTTCTCCATTTCATTAATGGTTAAATGGTAATTTTAATTATTCTTAGGGTCATTTTATTCTTTCTAAACTCTCTTAAAACCCCTAAATTAAACCCTAATTCATTTAAGCTCTTAATTCCTCTCCCAAATTCTATCAATTTTCTCCCATCTTCCATTGGAGACCAAGCTTAAAATTGGAAAAAACTCAAGTCTTCATCAGAGTCTTCTCAATCTTCATGTTAAATTCAAGTTATGTGGGTTTGATTCATAGTTTCTCTTTCAACCGTGAAGACCCAAAATCCTTTCCTCAAATTTTGATGAATTATGATTTTTCTTGAAATGGGTCTTTTAAGTTAAGAATGATTTAGTGATATTGTAAGTGTGGGTTATTCTTATTGAATGATTTTGAGATGAATTAAGCCCTTAATTGATGAATTCCTTTGATTTAAGAAAGGTATATACATGTCCTCTCACTCTTTAATCCTTGCATGGGTAGTGCCAAATTGAGATTTAATTGTTGATTAAACTTTGAATTTCGTATGGATTCTTCTTAATTTGGATTTAAATTATGAATTCTAGTTACCCATATTATTTTCATCATCAATTATGGCATTTGCATGCATGAACATGGATTTCAAGAAGGATCTTATGTGGGCTAAGTCCCAAATATGTTTATGACTATGATTTTGAACAAGTATGGGTTATGACAAGAATGTGATCACA
>JBCEWC010005146.1:0-25628 GCA_038996855.1 Solanum aculeatissimum | reverse complement strand
TAGGATTCTATATACTATTGTTATTCCTATTCCTATTCTAAGTAGGATTGTATTTACCTATTCCTATTCTAACAGTATGTTCATACATCCACCTCAGGGTCAATCTCTTCACTCATAACAATTATATTTTCCGTTATTGTGTTGGAACAAAATTATTACCCTTTAGAAAAGAATTTTCAGTATCTGGTAATTTTTCTTAATTTCATTATCAATAAGGCTAGCATATAGTAAGGAGCAATATCTTGGTGTTTAAGCCAAAATATTGAACCTGGTCAATCGCTATCAAATGCTTTGCTTTGGTGGCACCAGTTGCTTTGTGCATGAACCTGTGACGTGCTTATCAGAGCTATGGAAAGGAAGAACACCTGACAAAAAGCTTGCTTCTATTATTAAAATAAAGACCAACAGCTATTCACTGTGAAGCATATACCACTCAATGGTGATAATAATACAGTCCTCTCTCGTTAGATGTTTTAGACTGGAAGGAAATGTTTATATTAATCTTTAATTCTGTTTCTGTTACTTCTTCTACCTTACTCTTTCTCGTAGCTTGCATCCTCGATTCTGCAGTAGTGAGTAAAATTTGAATGAATTGTTTTGGATGCACTTGCTGAATTTTGAATCATGCAATCACTTCCATATTTCCTTGTATTTATGTTTAATGTTTTGGATAGTCTTAATCATCTGCTTTCTGACATCTTTACTCTCTCCATCAATTTAAGTAATCCTTTCAATTTGTTGCTGCGTTACCTTGTTTAAAACTGCTAATAGTTGAAAACTTTCTTATTGTCTTTGTTATTGTAGATTGTGAGGAACTATTATGGTGGACGGGAAGTTTCTGACGAAGATCTTGAAAGAGCTTTGTTAATTGGGATTAGTTCTAATAGGAGAAAGCGATTTGAGAAAAAGAGAAAGTTAACTTGCAATAATTCTAGAAGTACCATATCAGATGATAAGCTAGATAACAAACAAGCCAAAGGAGCATTTTTAACAGAAGAAATTTCAGATAATTCAAGCAACAGTGAAGAACATACCAACTTGTTAGCAATAGAGGACATGAATATTAGTGACTCGAATTTGGGGGTCAATGGTGGGTCCTCTATTGTTTATAACAATGATGTCCCGCTTGGAAGAGAATCCTTAGCGAAACATGATGATATTCTTCCGGAGTCATATGTTGGTGAAAGCTGCGATGTGTCTAATGAAACTGCTAATTCCATTGCTAATATAAATGCTAGTGTTTCATCCAAACGAGACTCAAAGCTCTCACTATTAGGGCATGGACCACATGGGAAGCAAGTTGTCAATCATCTACTCAAGGAGCGTGGGGAGGAAGGAATTCGTGAATTTTGTCAGAGATGGAGACAAGTGTTTGTCAAAGCTGTTCATCCACGCTTCTTACCTGCTGGCTGGGATATAATGCACAGGTTAGGAATCACTGACATTTCCGTCTAACATTTGATCTTTTTGAGTGAAATAGGATTTTATACAATTAATATAAAATGATATTGACCTTTCATTTTAATATGTACTTTTTGGGTGTGGTTGGTATGGAGGAGAACATTTTCCATGGAAAATGTCTTCTTGAAAAACAAGTTGGTTTTTTATTTATTTTCTAGTGTTCGGTAAGTAAAAAAATGTTATATCAAGAGTATTTATATGTATTCTATCAAAACACTATTAGGGTGGGAGAGGTGGGGAGTGGGGCCTGGAGGATGGGATGGTCAAGGGGTCGGGGTTGGGGCCGTTGGTCAAGTGGGGAAGATAGAATAAACATAACACCACTTATAAAACTTGTTTTCCCTAACCCTCAGGGGTTGGCCTGGTGGTAATAGACTTGAGCCTTGGGGTCTGCTCCCCTTCAAGGTCTCAAGTTCGAAATCCACTGGGTGCAAACAATTTCTGAGGGCCATCGGACTGGGTAAAACCTGAATTACCCGTGGTGCACTTGCGGGAAACTCCTTGCCGAGGGCCTGTGCACCCCCGGGATTAGTCGGGGCTCTAAGAGACTCGGACACCCGGTGCAAATCAAAAAAAAAAAAAAACTTGTTTTCCCTACTTCCATTAAGGAAGTCATTTTCCTCAATTTTAAGCAACTTGTTTTCCTAGAGAAGATATATTTTGTTCAACCAAACATGAAAAAATAAGAAAATATTTTTTGAAAAATGGTTTCCTCCATACCAAACACACCCTTTAGCTTCCAGACACTACCACAAGATGAGAGGTTAAAATTGTAGTTTGTTTGAGGAGTTTAAGTACGAATGCTATGATAGTAGAGCGTGGTTAGGACACTTTGAGATGTAGTAAAAGAACACATTATAAAGTAAAATCAATCCCAACCCTCAGGGGTTGGCCTGGTGACAATTGACTTGAGCCTTGGGGTTTGCTCCCTTTCAAGGTTTCAAGTTCAAAACCCACTGGGTGCAAACAATTTATGAGGGCCATCGGATTGGGTAAAACCTGAATTAACCGTGGTGCACTTGCGGGAAATTCCTTGCCGAGGGCCTGTGCACCCCCGGGATTAGTCGGGGCTCTAAGAGACTCGGTCACCCGGTGCAAATCAAAAAAAAAAATCAATTCCAACAACATGTGCTAGCGTAAGCATGCATAAGCACACATAAGTGGTGAATTTTGTTATGTGGGGATAGATAATGCTTGGTGCATCTAAGAAATAAACATTTCCCTAAAAAAGTAGCACCATTCTCTTATCATTTTTTCTTCCCGTAAGAAATAAATGCTTGGTTCCATCATTTTTCTGGTCAAATGCTATATATCTTGTGTCTGCTGAAGCTGTTAATCAGCATTCTTAGATGCATATATCACGGATCATGTAGACATGCAACTTTAGTTTGTGGAAGCAATTTGGATTTAACTGTCGATTTTGGATTTATGAGAAGCGAATAATCTTTTTGACCATTGCTTTTTCTTTGTTCAAAGGCACTGACATGACACATTTTTTGCAGTGGTAGAAGAGAATTTGGAGAGTTCAGCGTCTACAATCCTTCTGTGAAAACAACTCCTGCATCTGCTTCTGAGCCATAGTGACTACGACAAGGCAAGTAACAGATACTGCAACTTCCTCTGACCGTTCTCTCTGTTTAGTTGTGAAGGAGAGTGGTTACGTGTAATGCTGCCTTCTTGTAATTTGGAGGTTGATGCTCCCTTTGATTTTGTCCTTAGCAATACTAATCAGGGCTTCAATCATCCAGTTTTCTCATCATGATTTATTTGTTATATATTTGTTTTGAAAGCTTTAGATGATTTGATATTATTCTGAGAAAAAGAACAGTTTACCAACTTTAGAAAACATGAAATCGAAAAGGAAAGAAATAAATGAAAATGCAATTTGAATGTTGGAGTCATTTGTTTTGTGTTGCACCTTTTTGAGGGGTAGCTTCTTTTTTCCATTATCGGATGAGTTATATCTTTTTATTTTTCTCCTTTTCACTTTTAGAATTGATCTTAACACCAATTTGTGTTGCAGTCTTGCAACTAGCTCTCAAGATGTGTGGTTCTGCAATTTACACCAATAATGGCCTATGGCTCTACACTTGTATATTGCTATATCATTAGCTGTCCTAAAGTAGGCCTTTGGCATAGATTCCAAATTTTTTTCACTTTATTTGAGATTTATGAAGTTAGAGTTGAAGGTTGAGTTGTGTTTGATTATGCTTCTTACCAGTAAGAGAATTGAAGAGAACGCTTTATTTTTTATTTATGAAGAGGAGATGGTTGACAGGTTTGGACCACTTCCCTAAATTTGTAAGTCAACTCCAAGTTGGTTTTGTAAATTTTATAACCAAAAAAACTGATTTTAAAATAAATTGAATGATTTCCCTAGAGAAAAGGTTCTTCTCATCTTGAGACCTTGACTTTCTTTCCCCCAAAATAGCTTCTACAGGGTCTATTCTATCCTTTATATTGTGCCTAAACTTGATCTTTTCCCTCCAGCTGGTTTTGTGTTTAGTAAAGTCTACATCATAAGAAGAATAGAAAATGATGTCTAGTGTAGTACTCCCTCCGTCTATATTGACTTGTTCATTTTTGAAGCAATAAATCTAGGAATCTCTTAAGAGACAATAAATAAATAAATAAATAAAATGGTAATTTTATGACATCATCCTTAATTATTAGTATAAGTTTGTTAGAAAAATGAATAGTAGTTAATAATAAAATATAGAACGATTCATTTCTGTTGCTTTTTGAAATTGGAGAAATAAAAACACAGATTCTTTTTTGATATGATAAAGGGAGTTGTAAAGATGAGAATATATTTTTGGTAGTAAATTGTGATGTTGAAGCAAGTGCCCTGTAGATGCTGAAATAGATAGACTTTATGGAGCTTAGAAGAAGCAAAGGCAACAGTTGGGTATTGTATTGAGCGTGAGCTCAGAAAGATAACATGAATGGTGGGCCAAACAAACCAAGATATTTCGTCAAGTTGCTTTTCTTGGACCAGCGTGGAAGATTCTTCCTTGTTTCGCGTGTTCCCAACCTTCCATATTTCATTCAACATTATTCCTATATTTTATGTTGTTTTCGATAGACTATTGGCTCAAGAGAAAAAAATTCTCAATAATTGATATGTTATGATAGATTGAACTGTATATACCGAAGGTAAAACATGTTTCTAATGCTTCTGTTTATACCAATTGAGATGATGAAGTGCAGTAATTCTTTTTGTTGAAACAGGGAAAGAAACTGAATGTTCTAGTGTTGTGTGGGGTGAAACTTTTAACTAATTTCGTTGATTTGCTGTGTTCCTTCTAAGTTCTATGTCAAAAAATTGCAAAACAACTTATTGAATCCATAGGCAAGAAGGAATGGCACACCTTAGTAGTCAGAGAGAAGACTAAAAAAACGATTTCCGTGAATGGGAACTGCCTAAACCGTAAAAAGATAGCTGTGAGGTAGTAATACAATGGAAGACACAAATCCTAGTAGGTAATTCTTTTGATCAACTGTGTAATCTTAGCGAATAGAATTTTTATATTTTGTACTAGTGAAAAGTGAAAAATACTTTATAAATATTTTTTTCTGGCATGTCCATCACTCTTATATTAAAAAAAGATGGCCTGATTCTATGGATAGAAAGCATGGACTGTCTACTAGTGAGGTGGCAGATTCTGGAACAAATTGAAAAAAAAAAGTTTGGAAACTAACTTTTTAAATAATGGAAATACAAGAGATTATCTTATATGTGATCGTGGTTAGGACAGTCCCAATTTTAATTTTGTGTCAATGCCTTTAAAGAATTTCTAATCATGTAGTGGACTCTTTTCTTGTAATTCTTTAATCGGGCAGAAGTTGCTATACTAAAGGGTTGTCAAATTACCTCTTCTCTAGTGATTTCTATCATTTTTTACTTTTTTTTGGACTAAAAATTGACATGATATTTAACATTTACTTTAGTGTATGTAATATCTATCCATAAACTACTCGAGAAGATTTTCGTCTCACATTTTTAAAATACTTCTAAAGGTACCTGATAAAAATTTTGTTCAGGTAATTGAAAAAGAAAAAGTAATTATATGTTTGTTGGATCGACTTATTTTAAGCGTTTTAAATTAAATTAACTTTAAGCAATTTTATAGTGTTCTTTTTGTGGAGCTTGAGACTTAACTCTTGTCCAGAGTTAGTTGAGTTACGCTTTTGTGATAAGGTTGTTGTATCCTGAAGGGGACAAGTCAAGAGGAATACTACTAGACCGGTGAAAAACTTTTGCTGCAATGGGCTTGCAATCTCCTTAAAAAGAGCGAGATATCTGCGCCTCAGCCTGAAGAATATTTGATTTTTTCATTTTACTTTTCAATAGCAATTTACAATATGACCGTTCAATGGTTGACTTTATGATTTGAATTATGATGTTACGTGTCGAAATTCGACATTCTTCTTATTACTCTTAGTTACGATGTTTAATTACACCTTGTTTGGATGGTTATTACGTTTCATGTATTTGTTGTGCTGTATTAATTAAATTTTATTATATTGTATCGTTTAAATTTATCATTAGGTAACGATGAAAAGACTCATTTTATATAACGATCGATTTAATTTAATCGCGTTGTTACCTTAATATTTTCTTCTCATTTTATCTTTACTTATTATTTGATAATCATATTTTATCATTTATTCATACTTCTCTATTAATTGTGTTATCAAAAAATTTAAATCAATTAGATAAATCTATCACTTTTTGAAATAAAATATGAAAAATATTTGTTTCAACAACTTATTTGTGTGATTATAATAAATATATTTATAACTTATGACTTAATAGTCAAAAGTCTAGAATTTCTAATTTATAATATTTGAATTTTTTTATATTTTAGCTTAAAAATACCTAAATTAAATTAATGCGAATAGTCTCTTGGTGCTAAGTAGTGTTTTCAAAAAACATTTTCGAGGTGATTCTTGGGGCAGAACGTACTAAAAACGCTCTGAAGCATAAATTGAAGGAGTCCAAAATTATAACAAATAGTCAAAGGTCAGTCAGATGACTATTTTTCGTAATTTAAAAAAAAGTAAATTATTTTTTGTGTAAATATTTTTTCTTAGTATCCCAAAAAATCCTACTTTTGCTTTTTCTTTTTTTAATATTGAAATCATAAATTTAACATCAATGGGACCTACACGTTGCCTCATACTTCCTCCGTTCATAATTAGATGTCAAAAATTTTCTAATTTGGTTTTCATTTTTACTTGTCAATTTTTAGAATTCAAGATAAGACAAATTGTTTTTGTCTATTCTACCCCTAATTTATTTACCAAATTAGACTCCTAAAACTTTTTACCCCTAATTTATTTACCTAATTAATAGGAGTAAAATAGTAATCTTGCTACATTAATCATTATTTTCTTAATAGATATGTCATATCAAAACTTGACATCTAATTATGAACGGAGGGAGTACTACATTAAAATGCGTGGTCACACCAACATTGGTATAAGCCATAAGGACAATATTCAATTCCTTGGCCTTTTGAAAAAAAAAGAATTATAGCAAAGAAAAGTCTTATGGTGTCTAATTTAGACAAAGTGACAACAACAGAAAGGTCAACCTACAACTCGAAGAGAAGTTCATTTGTCCAACTACACTTTTCCTTTTCAAACATGAATTAATAATACGTCCATTTACATAAATAATATATTATTTAATATAAATTATGAATTTTAATATAATTTTAATTTTTATCAAATATAATTATACTTTTGTTATCAAAAAAATAAAGAGAAGGAAAATGAAAAAGAGAAAGACGATATTCCTCTTTCATTTTTCTTTTTTACCATTTCTCTTTCTTTTAAAAATATTAATTAATACTTTTAATTTAAAATTTAATTTTATATTGAATATTATGCAAATCATGATGTTTTTACTATTCTTTAAACTAGAGAATTTATTTTTATGTAAATACATATATAATGCACTGACACAATTTTAATATATTAACATATAAACTAATTAAAATAGTATTTAAATATTTAAAATTCAGATATAATATTTTTTTGACACCATTAATAAAAATAAATAAATAAAAATTACAATTGTAATACATTTTGAAATCGGTACTTCATATGTATTATAGACATTTTTTAATGCACGTAGAGAATATAAGTAATATATTTTTAATATAATAATTATTTGAACATCATTAATAAGAGATATAATATATTTTAAATTCAATAAATATCCCATAATAAAAATATTTCTTTTTATAAATTAAAAAAGAAGAAGTTAATTTTATTGGAGAAAAGTGGCCAAGGATATTGTCAAAGTCCTTATTGGTTTTGTGTGTGCCCATTCGTATGTTTCTTTAGTCGGAGAACCCTCAACCTTCCTTCCCCATAATCTAATTCTCCACTTGTGTTTTAAAATATTTCATCGGACTTTTTTTCCTTTTTTATTTTTTATTTATGTGTATTTTTTTAATTATTTTCTTATTAAAATATTAAATATTCTTACTTTTGTACTTTTGGTAGGGAGGTACCATGTGTTTATTTGGCTTAATGTAAATGACTTTGAAATTTTTACAAAAAAAAAGTTAAAAAGAAAGTTGGGGGTCGTTGAGTACGAAGGAAACTAAAAAAAAAGAATAATTTTTTTTACTTATATTCAGGGTGGCTCGATAGTATTAGAAAAAAGGCAACCGCCTTAGGTCCTTAAATTTGAGGGGCCTCAATTTTTATTTTAATAATAATAGGTTATAATTTTTTTAAGAAAATTACCAAGTAAATACTATTAACAATAAAGATTATTTACTTCATATTAAAAAAAAAAGAATTATTAGAATAGATTTGGTACATGTGGAGTATGATTATATGATCGGTTCAAAAAAATTACCGAAAATCAATTATAATTATTTTAAAATAATTTTGCATTTCAAACAGATAGAAGAATAAAATTTGTAAGAAAATATATTAATTTATTTTTTAAAATTTAAGATCTCCATTCGATTTTCGCCTTATGCCACTAATATGTTTGAGCCGACTCTGCTTATATTTTAAAGTTTGATAAATAAACATGAAATATTATCTTTAAAATATTTATATATAATTTTAAGCGGATATTTTATGACATGAATAAATGGGGCTAAGGGGGGTGAGTGTTTGGAAAGAGAGGTAAATATAGAGAATTGGTATCAAATTCACCTAAAATGCTTTTGATGCGTAACATAAATTTATATGTGAAAATATATCGAATTAAAATAAAGTTAGAGATGAAGAAGTAACACTTTTTGGGATTGATCTCTTGTCAAATCACATCTGTCAAGAGATGTCGCATGGATATTTATCATATACCATTTCTGGCGAAATCACCTTGGTTAAAAGATGATATATGGACATTTAACATATATTTTACAACACAAATAAAACTTCTGGTCCCTATGTTAGTGTTATATTCTGATGTTAGTTTTTGTATTATAACAATCTATTATAATAGATTTTCAAGTGATTTTAATTATACAATCAATAAATTTTAAAAAAATCAACAAACAATTATTTTTATCATAGGTGATTTTAATATTAAATATAATAAACTTTACAAAATTATTTAAGATGTTGTAACATGAACTGATTACAAATTTTAAAATAACTATTTTTTTACTTTGCTAGATCGAGCTTTATTCAACTTAAAGTCCATACTAAGTTCTTCTCAAGTTAAATTTAATATCAAAACTGTTCTAGTAAATTGAATTATTTATTAATTTTAAAGGCATCTGTTCACTCATATAATTGAAAATAAATGACAATAAGCCAGATAATATAAGGATTAAAATTAGAATATAGTACTAACATAGGGATTAAAAATATTACTTGTCCTTACAATAATACACACGATGCAGTAACAGATTATTGTGGGGCCAAATGTTTTGAATAATTGTTCTATAAAATAATAATAGTGGAGTGAAAAAGAAAAATAAGAGAATAAAAGGACTTAATGCAAATTTTACATGGGTGACTTGTGGCCTGTGGAAGTGTGCCACAAGCCCCATTAATAATCATTTCTTTATTTAAATAAACTTAATAAATGTATCAATTATTGACCCAAATATTATGAATGCTTTTGACCTGCCCTCCAATTCTTGCAGTAATGTTAAGAAACTCTCATAATTAGACTACTCATTGATTAAATTTTTTCATCAAAATTCATCAACTTTTGGTCAATGTTCTTACTATCTCATTGAGGAATAAAAAAATATTTCAAAAGTTTTTTTTTCGTTTCCATTCGATTTTTATTGAAGTCTAATTATTTAAATTCATGTCGCATTGGATCCCATTCAGAAAGAAGCACTCTCTTTTAAGAATTTTTTCATATTCAAGTTGTAGGCAGAGAAATTTTATTGATCAGTCCATATTAAATGTGGATTAAATTTTAAGTTCATGATACATTGATCAAGTCAAATTATTGGTTAATGAGGTTGGATTAATATTTAAGTTAAAATTATATGACTTAAATAAAGTCCAAATTATATTTGGGTCAGTCCATTAAGTTGACAAGATGAGCCCAACTCATGTTCTTCAAGCCCAAGGTCTTCTAAAATTAATTAAATCATAGCGTACAACTATATAAGGGGTCTTCATAAGATCAGGAGGAGGAACAAAAAAAAAAAGAACAAGAGGAACAAAAAGAAGAGAAATACATAGAAAAGTTTTGCTCTATCCGTAAGTCTTTCACATACAAAGGAGTTTTTGTCTCCAAGTAAACTCCTGAGTTGATGATTGTGAGGAGAAGAATCAGAGGATTACGTCTTTTTCATTAGATTTTATAAAGATTGTAACTTTGACACAAATTCTTGAAATAAAAATATTGTTGTTTGTCTTTATTTTTTTTTCTTGATTGTTATTTTTTAGGAACGAAACTTAGTCGCTTACACAAATTTTGAACATGAGAATGAAATTAGAGAAGAAGCAACCTATCCACTACATTACATTGGTGATTTTCGATTAATGATCAAAATAGAAAAAGAAGTTAAAAAGAATAATAGTTTTAAAAAAAATAAAAAAGAAAGAAGCTGCGTATACAAATTGACATTTTCAAAGGGCAAAAGTATCTTTTAATATTTTTTCCTAAAAAATAATAATAAAAAAATCGTCCAAAACAAGGTAGCGAATAAATAGATAAATTTGACCTAATCATATTCATTTTTATTATTATTGCCTTTCTCCCCCATCTCCTTTATATAATATAAATTTGAAAAAAAAAAAAAACCATCACTCAGCGAAGCTATTTTTTAGCTCCATTTCATGTTCCGCAGCTTCGGCACTGTCTTACCATATTTTCCTCTCTCTCAAATCTCAATCAAGCAACCTCCATATCTTCTTCTTCGTCATCATCTCCATCTTCTTTTTCATCAGCAATTTCCCTTTTTTGTTTTTTTCCCCTTCTCGAAGTTCCGGCACGCAACCCTAGGAGATACGATAATTGTTTGAATGTGATCTGGAAACATTTTATATAGAGAGAGGGAGTCATGTATAGTAATACAGCTCGCAAATACTCTTCTTCTGCTGCTTCTTCACTGTTGAGATCTTCTTCTTCTGTTTCAAGGCCTCTTGCTTCAGCTACTAGGGCTGCTGCTCATCAGCACGCGCCTTCTCGTCCAGGGCTTGGGTCCTCTTCTTATACTATCTCTAATCAGCAGCGTTATTCATCCACGCTCAGGTCTCTGCCGAGGTGGAGCCACCGTGTTGATTGGAAGTCTCCGATTAGTCTGACTGCTCAGATCAGAACTTCTGCCCCTGCTCTTAACCACTTCCATCGGAAACTAGCTACCATGGGTACTTTTGTCTTTTCACTTAATTTTCCCTTGAATTATGAGTGACTGATCCATAATTGGCAGCGCAAAAGTGTTCCTCGTAAATCTAGATTTGTTTTCTGGGTAATTTTTTCTTGATTATTTGGAGAATATGCTTTATTTGTAATAATAATAATAATAATAATCAGCATTGAGACAAAGGTTAGTGGAACGTGGTGAGTAGGACCTATGAATGGGAGACTTTAAAGTTGACGCAAGATATTTCATTTTTATCATTTGTGTTTATGGTTTGATATTTCATAAAAACTTTTGACCTTTTGTGAGAAGGATTGATAAGAGTTCCTTGTTGTGACTGAATCAATTCTTAGTAGAAAATCAAGAATCTGATTCTTTTTTCTTTTTTATGATGGATTCAGCTGCAGAGAACCCCTTTAAGGGAATCCTCACTGGTCTTCCAAAGCCTGGAGGTGGTGAATTCGGGAAGTTCTATAGCCTACCTGCTCTCAATGATCCCAGGATTGGTAACTTTTAAGGCCATGATACATTCTTATATTCAGTTTGATCTGTTTCTTTCTTAACTGTATAGTAACATCTGTATCCTCAAAGTGTTTGATTATTGCTTATTCTTGGTTTGTTGGTTCCTATGTGACAGATAAGCTACCGTATTCTATTAGAATTCTTCTCGAATCAGCAATTCGTAATTGCGATAACTTTCAAGTGAAAAAGGAAGATGTTGAAAAGATTATCGACTGGGAAAATTCTGCACCTAAGCTTGTGGAGATACCCTTCAAGCCTGCCCGTGTCTTGCTGCAGGTACTGGGGTTTTGCATGCCTTCTACATAAAAGGAGAAAGAAAAAAAGAATGCAGTGTGATGGCCACCGGTTTCACCTGACTGATTTATCTTGTTGGCAGGATTTTACTGGTGTACCAGCTGTGGTGGACCTTGCTTGCATGCGTGATGCCTTGAACAATCTTGGCAGTGATTCTGACAAGATCAATCCATTGGTATGATACTTTCTAGTTAGTTAATTGTGGCAAAGTCTCTTGAACGATGCAAAAAATTACTTCAGTTCATAATCATTGAACTGCATTGTCACTTTATGTTGTCTCATTCATCACTAACACTTATATGTTTAAGTTACTTGATTACATTTCTTTAATGTACTTCTTATGAATGAATATCATCCCACTTCATGGTGATTTCTTTTGTTTTGAATATCATTTCAGGTTCCTGTCGACCTAGTTATTGATCACTCGGTTCAAGTTGATGTAACAAGGTCAGAAAATGCAGTCCAGGCTAATATGGAGCTTGAATTCCAAAGAAACAAGGAGAGGTTTGCCTTTCTTAAGTGGGGATCCAACGCTTTCCAAAACATGCTTGTTGTTCCACCTGGGTCTGGTATTGTGCATCAGGTATTGGACCTGAAAACTGTATGCGACTTAGCTGCTTGTGCTTCTATATTTGTTGAACGTGATAGTTGTGCTGGACTCTAGCTATTTCTTGAATCCTGAATTCTTAACTTTATATGTTCTTGCTTATCTCCCTCGTTAGAGGATGTGGAGTGAGATTCTGCTTCTGAAACAATGCATTTGCAAAGCTGATAATATTTTTCTGCATGACGGCATTTGAATTTTAGGTGAATCTTGAATATCTTGGAAGGGTTGTCTTTAATAGGGAAGGCTTGCTCTACCCAGATAGCGTGGTCGGAACAGATTCCCACACCACCATGATTGATGGGCTAGGAGTTGCTGGCTGGGGTGTCGGAGGTATTGAGGCAGAAGCTGCTATGCTTGGCCAGGTATGGAACTATGAGTGTGATGATCATCCTTCTATCCCTTTGTGAATCCTGGTTTATTCGCGTGTTGCTGCTAAGATTAGATAGCTATGCCTTTATGCTAAGGTGTCCCACTTTGCTCTTGTGACATGTGTTCATATCTGCACTTTGTCAAATCTTTCTAGTTTAAAATATGACTGGCACGTGTAGAAGTTAATGGAGGGACCTCGATCGGTGTATACAGTTACACGAGTTTAAGAAGTAATATGTTGGCACATATTTTCTCCTTATGAGAGACTTAACATGACCTTTCTAACACTTGTATATAACTGTGCCAAGTCGGAACAAGGGAGTAAAGCTTTTCTCTGTTCTTAATACTCTAGATTAGAGAGGAGCATGACAGTGGATTATGTATGGCTTTTCCTTGCGTCATTTATCTGCCCTTGTATTTCTTCTTTCCTTACAGATGGTTTTAGATTGCATCCACTTGCCCATTTCTAATTCTGTTTTTTTGGCTTTTCCCAAAATTTTATGTATTCCTGAAAGCTAATTTTTGTGACCATGAAGTCATCCAAATGAAGAAGGTTATTCATGAGTCTTCGTGTAGTTAATGCATTCGTCTAGTTTCGTTGTCAATTTGACAATAATGAAGGACTAAGTTTTCATCATTTAATTCTTGAGGAAGGGGTGTGTGTGAGAGAGACTCTCTCTTTCTCTCTCTGTGTGTGTGTGTGTGAGAGAGAGAGAGAGAGATTCTAACTTGTTAAAGAGAATGACTTTCGAGTATACTTTCCATTCAGCATTTTTTTGCAGCTATCTTCCAATAAAAGTCAGATTAAGTCGGAATAGGATGTTATTTTTCCTCGTCTTAGAATATTATGCACTGTGTTCACTTAATCTGAGAGGGAAACAATACTGCCTTTCCTGTGGTTTTGCTGCCTGCCTGTTCTTCTAGTTGCTTTATGTCTAAAAAAGAATCGGTGTCTAGGTAATGTTCACTTTAAATTATGAAAAATACTTTGATATTTATTCTGATATTTGCACTCCGGACTTTTGTAATGCTTCTTCTGGATACCGACAGCCAATGAGCATGGTGTTGCCTGGAGTTGTTGGATTCAAGCTATCAGGGAATTTGCGAAATGGTGTAACTGCCACCGACTTGGTTCTGACTGTCACTCAAATGCTGAGGAAGCATGGTGTTGTTGGAAAGTTTGTTGAATTCTATGGTAGATATATAAACATCATCTAATTTCTCATGCAAATAGTTTAACCGCTACTTAATAGGTCCTCCACACAAGGACTTGACTACTTGTATGTTTTTTTCCCTTGTAGGTGATGGAATGAGTGGGCTTTCATTGGCTGACAGGGCCACCATTGCAAACATGGCTCCTGAATATGGTGCCACAATGGGTTTCTTCCCTGTAGATCATGTTACTCTGCAATACCTCAAGTTAACAGGGAGAAGTGATGAAATAGTAAGTATTCAGACATTTGCTTTTCAGTGAAGATAGAGTGTGAAAGTGTTCCTCCTTATATGTGGCTAACCCTCTGCGCAAAACTTAGGTTGGAATGGTAGAGGCATATCTCCGTGCAAATAATATGTTTGTCGATTATAATGAGGTATTTCCTATCCTGCCTCAGTTGTGGTTGCTCTAGTTTCAGTATTCCTATTGAATCACTGTTACTTTCCCTTACATTTAAAAAAAAAAATTGTTTCAGCCTCAACAAGACAAAGTGTACTCTTCTTATTTGAAGCTAGACCTTGCCGATGTTGAACCATGTCTGTCAGGGCCAAAGAGGTATTTCCCTGGCTTGGATAAATTTTGATTTAAGATGCAAAATGTGCTATAAGGTTGGTAAATATAAATGGTTTTTAATCCTTTACAGACCTCATGACCGTGTGCCTTTGAAAGAAATGAAGTCTGACTGGCACGCTTGCCTAGATAACAAAGTTGGATTCAAGGTGAGCGAGCTATTCATTTTCCTATTTAACTCTTGGTTGATCAACTTGTAACATAAATTGTTGTGAGGCTTTAAAGTACCCAACCCCAGATTCTGACTTCTGGAAATGCTAATCCAATTTGCTCTACTTTGATGCAGGGATTTGCTGTGCCAAAAGAGGTGCAAGATAAAGTGGCCAAGTTTTCCTTCCATGGGCAACCTGCAGAGCTCAAACATGGCAGTGTTGTGATTGCTGCTATCACAAGTTGCACAAATACATCCAATCCCAGCGTTATGCTAGGAGCAGCTTTGGTTGCGAAAAAGGCATCTGAGCTGGGTCTACATGTTAGTTCTACTCCATATACTTGCCTTTTCATTTGATTGTAGGTTTAGGCGTGCCATCTTAATCCTTGTTCCTGATTATTTTCCAGGTTAAGCCATGGATTAAAACAAGCCTTGCCCCAGGCTCTGGTGTTGTTACAAAATATTTACTCAAGAGGTATTGATCCGAAGTTTCTGAAAGACAAAGTTTCTACTAATCTAGACCATTGTTATTTGAAAACATTGTAATATGTTATTTTCTACATGGAACAGTGGGCTACAGAAGTATTTAAATCAGCAAGGTTTCAACATTGTTGGCTATGGCTGCACCACTTGTATCGGGAACTCTGGGGACTTGGATGAATCTGTTGCTTCTGCCATATCAGAGAACGGCAAGTCCATACAATTGATTATAAATTAAAATATTATTATCTGGACTCTATTTAGGTCATGTTCGTTTTGCTATATTGTTTGACCAATTCAAAATGCATGTATTTTGCAGACATTGTTGCTGCTGCTGTGCTCTCCGGAAATCGAAACTTTGAGGGGCGTGTTCATGCCCTGACAAGAGCAAACTATCTTGCGTCACCTCCTTTGGTGGTTGCCTATGCTCTTGCTGGCACTGTAAGTGAATGCACTTAACAGTTATATGATGAATTCAGCTGGAGAATTACTTGTTCGGTACTAAGGAAATTGTTTTCTTGGAAAATAAATGGGTTTCTTTCTTATTTTCTTGTGTTTGAATAAGCAAAAATATTATGCTAAAAGCATTTGTATATAATCTAGATAAATACTATGGGAGTTAGGGTGGTGTGGTGGTGGGAATGGGGGCTATAGTTGGGTGGGTAGGTGGGTAGGGGTGAAGATGAGGTGTGTTGGAGAATGGGATGACAAATTAATGTGGAATGTCACTTGTAGAACTTATTTTCCTCATTTTGAAGGACTTTTATTCCTAGAGAAATTGTTTTCCAAAAGTTTTGACCAACCGAACATAGGAAAAATAGAAAACATTTTTCAGAAAATGTTTTCCTCCATACCATACACAGACTTAATGTTATTCTTTATAGTAAATGAAAGGAGGAAAGAACACATTTCAAGTTAAATAGAAGGGATTATTTTTTTTAGTAAGTGGGAGGCATCATGCTTTAGGCAGGGCCATAAATGAGTTACCTGGAATGTCTGCAGACATTACTCAGCCTGGTGCAAGCTGCATTGCTCACAAATAAATAACAGAAAACGAAGCTCTAAAACTAGATTCTGCCATTGAATTTTCATTCACACTCTGATAGAGGTCTTGGTCTTGGTCTCTGATATTGTGGAAAATATTCATGGATGTCTAACATGTTAATATTGATTGTTCATTATCATGTATACTTATGTTGCTGATGAAAACTATCAATGCTTCGCAGGTTGATATAGACTTCGAGAAAGATCCAATTGGAGTGGGAAAGGATGGCAAGGAAGTGTACTTTAGGGATATTTGGCCATCAACTGAAGAAATTGCTGAGGTATGTGTTTGATTATGTGCTCATTATCAGTAACACAAAGTAAATTTACCATGTAATTTTCCATATTAGGTTGTTCAATCAAGTGTATTGCCAGACATGTTCAAGAGTACTTATGAAGCTATTACAAAGGGAAATACCATGTGGAATGAATTATCTGTGCCAACGTCAAAGCTGTACCAATGGGATCCTAATTCTACATACATCCATGAGCCACCATATTTCAAGGGTATGACCATGGATCCTCCTGGACCCCATGGAGTGAAGGATGCTTACTGCTTGCTGAACTTTGGTGACAGTATTACTACTGATCACATTTCACCTGCCGGAAGCATTCATAAAGATAGCCCTGCTGCTAGGTACCTTATGGAGCGGGGTGTTGATCGCAAGGACTTCAACTCATATGGTAGTCGTCGTGGTAATGATGAAATTATGGCTAGGGGTACTTTCGCCAATATACGCCTTGTGAACAAGCTGCTAAACGGGGAGGTTGGTCCAAAGACAGTCCACATTCCTTCTGGAGAAAAGCTATCTGTGTTTGATGCTGCTATGGTACTTTCCTTTCTCTGTTTCTTATGGTTCAAATCCTGTTTTCATCAAAGATAGAGTTTTGCATAGTGCATTTCTCTTTTGCTGTCTTATGTTGACACTTCTTAAACACATGATGTCTTTAGAAATATAAATCCGAAGGGAAAAGTACTATTATCTTGGCTGGAGCTGAATATGGAAGTGGAAGCTCCCGAGATTGGGCAGCCAAGGGCCCAATGTTGTTGGTGGGTTTCCTGAACATTTCTTCTTGAATTGGTTGATCCTGTCCTTTTCTTTTCTACAAGGGGATTTCCTAACTACAAAAGAAAAAATTAACAGGGAGTTAAAGCTGTAATTGCTAAGAGCTTCGAGAGGATTCATCGCAGCAACTTGGTAGGAATGGGTATTGTTCCTCTATGTTTTAAGGCCGGGGAGGATGCAGATACACTTGGATTGACAGGTCATGAGCGATATACCATTGATCTTCCTGAAAATATTAGTGAGATCCGCCCAGGGCAAGACGTTACTGTAAAAACAGATACTGGAAAATCCTTCACCTGCATAGTGCGGTTCGACACTGAGGTACACCTAGCTCTCTTTTGTTTTCAGTTATGATCTTATGTCCTGGTGTTTCATCGTGTGAAAGATGCTGATACGACAAATTGCATTTTGCATGATAAAAATGGCTGACTCTTTGACTGTTGATTTTCTTTTACGTTTATACAAGTATTTGTCTGTAGTGCTGAAGGAAAGGAGAAGAACAAAAGGAAAATTAAAGAGATTTATTCTTAAAGCCATTTTTTTGTATTTAAATTAAGGCCCTTAATGAACAGGGGTACTTAAGTTTCGAGGTTATTTTTACAGAACTTGAACAAAGGATGTCAATATCCTTTTTTTGGTGTTAGGACATCATCTAGTAATTAGTAGTAGAATGCAATGTGCCTAATTGGGTGTAGAGGTTTCATGTATTCACCCCCAACTAGTTTGGGATGAAGTATCGTCATAAGAATGATAGGATGTCAAGATCTAGGATACTCAACTAAAAGGAGAGTGTTGGAAAATTCAGACTTCATATGGGCACAGTAAATTATGGTTACTGGATTGTGACTCGTCTCACAGAGTGACATGACTAATGAGGATTCATAGAGCTAACCTTAACTAGTTTGGGATCGGGCGTAATGGTAGTGATTATTGTTGTTTGAACAGCAAATCATGGTGCATCCTTGGTAGTAATCAATGTTTTTACATCTACGATTATTGAGAAAGGAGAAAAAATGCTCATCCCATCTTAGACTAGCTTCAATGCGCCAAAAAGGAATGGAAGAACTCCGTCACTTTATCATTTAACTTTTAAATCACATAAGGTGATATAGATGTAGGATGTCCATATAATCCTGCATGCATTGCCTACCTATTCCTGCGGGGAATATCCCACTATCATTTCTCCTTCTCCATTCACTAGTTCGTGGTAAGATATTTAGGTTTAAGAGCTTTTTATCTTTACAGGTGGAGTTGGCTTATTTCAACCATGGAGGTATTCTCCATTATGTCATTCGTCAGTTGACTAAGCAATGAGGATCACTTTGATTATTCGGCCACGTTTACGAGCTGCCTCTGCTTAATTGCGGGAAGATGACAGAGCATAAAGAGAAGGATCTTCTCATTGAGAAGGAAATAAAAAAAAGATTTTAGAACTTTTTTAAGTCCCTTTTGTTGGACAAATTGTTGTTTATTTACTTCTAAAGGCACTGTCAAGCTAAGTCTTTTCCCAGCGGATAAGCATTTACACCATTTTTTGATAATAAAATTTATATTGTGATTCTCTTGGGCAAGTTCTCGTTAAAGACTGCTGCTACTTGGTGAATCTGAAACTTCTTTTTGTTAATTTTATTTTATTGCCTTGGATTAGTTTTTTAAAAGCTGGATATATTTCCTCTCATATGCCAAGCTATCGGTTGGTCTCACATGCATTTTTGCTAACACTCTTGGCTAGCAACTTCTTCTGTTTATTTATTGATGCAATGGTGCCAGCACTAACGTGTATCCATTAAAGGTTATAATAGTAGTATGAGTTCAATCCGTCTGCTTATAGGATTTCAACATCTGGATACTTATTCAAACCAAGAAAACTAACATACACACATAAAGAAATATTATTTCTTAATTTTTTTTTTACAGTTTTTGTTAGGTATAGAGACCTTAAGGCAGAAAATATGTTCTTTTTTTAAAAAATTTTTTTGGGTCAGTGACCCGTTTATTCCATATCAAAAGTGTGGGCTCAAAATAGCCCAAGTCTACAACGGATCAGACCAGGAATATGAAAGGTCGGAATGCACCGACCTTAAAAAGCAAAAAAGAAACCCTATTAGTTTCCAAACTCTAGCCCCCACGCCTGATCTACTTTCCCCCGTCGATTCTGATGAGCTAGTAGGCTCTGACCAGACGTTTCCTCTTCCTCCGCTTCTGGGTGATCAACTTCTTGCATGATTGCTTCTGGGAATCCAAGATCTTCAGCTGTCAAAGGTGAGTATTTACCCTTATTCTGCTTTTGTTTCATCAAAACAATAATACTAACATCAGTGATGATGAGCAGGTGTCGTCTCCGGGAAACATATCATGTGAAGAGTCAAGGCCCCTTCTCTCATGTCTGACCATATAAGATTCGACCTCTTAACTTCCCTTATTCCTATTCTACTCCACTTTCCTGATGTATCCTTCCTTGTCAGAAAGTCCAAAGGAGACGTAGGAGTAAATCGTAAGGCTTTTGACATGGTCTTTATGAACAAATCAATTCTGAATCTTATCTGGTTTAAGAGTCTCTCTCTTTTGCTGGTTTTGGAACACTTAGCTGTCACGATCCAAAATAGAGTCATGATTAAAAAATCACTTAATTTCAAATACAATAATAAAAGTGCACTAGAAGGAGAAAATCTAATAGATAAACAATCATCCACTTAAAAATATATTGCAAAACCTGGTGTCACGAATGTGAAGAACATCTAATAACAAAACTAGTGAAATCAGTGTATCTCAGTCTTTGAATAGAATTAAAGACTACACAACTAAGATAGAATTTAATGGTAACTCGAAACTTTGAATCTCACCACTAGATCTGGATAACTAACTACTCGAGCGAATCAACCATCACGTGGAAATTTCTGTCTGGAATCTGTGGGGGGAGAAAGAAGTAAGGGTGAGTACACATAAATATACTCAGTAGGTTTAATCGACTGAGAATTAAAAATTGAGCAAACTATGCAATAACCTAAGAACGCTTTCACCTGCAACAAGAAAATCAATCCGGCATCGGTGTCGCCAATTTATATAGAACGATACGAATAAAGTAAACATATAACCTCAAATAATCCAATCCAAAATAACTAGAAGTAGTATAAATAGATGGTATGCAATGCAATGCAAGGTGGTATCAAGACCGTCGCACGGCCTGTCGTATACACCCTCGTCGAGCAAGGCTCCACAGACTAGGGGACCAATGGGGACCTCACAGGCCATATACCTCAATCACAATATATCAACTACCCTGCCACCTAACTCGTGGTCACAGACTCATGATAAGAGTCAAGTGTTTCCGCCACCTTGCCACCTAACTCGTGGTCAAGAGTTTTAAAAATAGTGTCACAATTTTTCAAAATGTCATGATATGCAGTATGAGGATGCATGCAATTAAGACACAATTATCTCCCTTTCTCAACATGTCATATTCACAATATTCTCAATTTTAGGATTCACATGCTCTCAAAGCAAACACATAGACAATTAAAACCCTCACACTAGCATCATAATAAATATTTTTCACCCAACACATGATATGATCCCATCCTATAGATTATAACATAAGAATATTCAATAACTTAATCCCAATCTCAAAGAGGGATAACCAAACCTACCTCAACGTCGGAATCACACTCGAACACTTCTACCGAATGGACAATCTTGAATTCAACTCCCGAAATGATAATTCTCTATCGAGAATAAAATGTACACATCATAAGGAGTCCAATGACACCCATATTACTATATTTATTTTCGGCTAAAAAATTGGGTCAAAAAGTCACTTCGAGCCACGAATTCGAATCTAAAAATTTCTTTCAAAATATATTTACCCATAATAAAATGAACTTATGTGTCAAATTTTAGCTAAAACAAATCGTTATTCGACCCCAAATCAAAGTTTTATTCTACGAATTCTAGGGTTATATTTTTATAAATTATACACGTTTCTACCCTAAAAATCTATGCATAATCTCATGAAAAATTAATAGAAAGGATGATAATAATTACCTTAATATTTTGATATGAAAATTGTAATTTTTTCTCTCTTCTTTTTCTTTCTTTTTCTTCCCTTGTTCGTCCATTTTTTTTTCTTGTGTGCCGTCGTCGTTGCGTGTTTTCCGTTTCTGATTGTTTTGTTGTTATAGGGTTGCTAGTGCAGCCCTTTTCATTATATATATATATATATATTATTATTATTATTTTCTATTTTGTTATTTTAATTCTTTCTTTACAAAAATATGAAATTAGTATTAAAATTTTATTAATCTATTTTTAATAAATATAAAATAATTAAGTATAGGATATTAACTAAATTATTATTTTAATCCACCAATTAAATTTAATTATCTAAAAGCATCCCTTAACTAAATAACTGTAATTATTGAACCGTCTAAAATTTTCAATTTAAATTTACGAATAGGGATATTTTATGAAAAAGTTTGGTCTTATTCTCAAAATGACCTAACAGGTCATTACATTAGCCTAGGTTTAGCTAGGATTTACACAGTGCCTATCACGTGCAAACTCATGACCTTGTAAATAATTTAACTGCCTGCTACTACTTGTGCTCTTTTTCTGTAGTCGTACCGTTGAAATCTGTTGTTTGTCTATATTTAATATTTTCCTTGCCATGCTAGGGAGTTGACTGAATGTTGTAAAAACATGTTTATCTTTACTGTCAATGGTTGTATTTGCTATGAAATCAACCAATTGATTAGCTTCTCGAAACACATGTTTCACTAGTGTGGACTTATCCCTAATAAGCATGATTATTTCTTCTATTAGATCAACAATCTCCCAGGGTATCTTCCATACCTTCTGTATTATTATGCTCAGTATCATTGAATCAGCCTCCAATAGAACCTTATCATACCTGTGAGAACTACAATAGGTTAAGGCTTCTTTGATGGCTCTGTCTTTAGCAACAATGTTGGTATTTTCTCTTATGTAATTTACTTTTGCATACATAAGATCTCCATGCTCATCCCTTAGGAAAAATCCATAGGAGCTCCTACCTGGATTTCCTTTGCAAGCTCCATCCATGTTACACTTTACCCACCCAACTTGTGGAAGCTTCTAGGATGTAATTATAACTTGTAATCTGGGCCTATACTCTTGTAATAGGTCAAAGCTTTCACACCAATTCAATGGTACACCTCTCCCATTAGGAAAACTTGTCCTTATAAGTTGCTAAATTGTCTTTTGACAATTATTCTGGAGTTTTCAGTATGTGAATGCCTTTCCATGTCTAATAACATTCCTCTTTTCCACAACTCTCAAATAAGAATAGCTGAAATAACATTCATGATAGATTTAGCCCTTAAGTTCTCTAAAAACCTCCACCACTCCAGAATAGTAGAGCATAGATGTTCTCCCTCCGGAGTGAAACCTACACATGTAACAAAATGTCTCCATAGCTTTTGGGCTATAGGGACTGTTAAAAATAAATGGTTTAGGTTCTCCTTGGTGCCAATATCACAACAACAACATTTAAATACCACAGGAATTCCCATGGTTCTTAAAATATCATTAGTTGAGACCTTTCTTTTACAAACTCTCCATAAGAAAAAGGAAATTTTGTAAGGAAGGCCCTTCACCCTGATCCTGATCTTAGCCCATTCACATTGCATCTTTCTATGCCTTAGCACCTGAAATACTGATTTAACTAAGAATCTCCCTGAAGAACAAGTTGTCCACCAAGCCTGGTCATTTAGCCCTTCAATACTAGGTTTTATCTTGTTGATAGCATAGTCTGCCATCTCTAGTAATAATGAGTCCTTTATCAGGTTACTTTTCCAAGAATAAGCTTCAATAAAGTCTTTACCTCAATATTCTCCTCCTGTGCTGCCTCACCTTCACTGTAGTACAAGACACCAAACTTGGTCTAGTTATCAAACCAAAAGCTGGAGTTGCCTGCTTTTAATTGCCAACACGTGAAAGACTCCACCTCATCCCTGATTGCAATCATACTTTTCCATATATGTGATGCTCCAGTATTCAGAACTAGAATAGGATGAAGTTTTTTGTAATACTTATTCCACATGTAATTACGCCAAAGAGGCCCAATAACTGTTCTAAAGTTCCACCAAAGTTGAGCTATTAAGTCTTTATTAATGTCCAGACGCGATCTAAATACTGAGCCTCTTTCTTCTCTAGGGTAACATATATCATTCCAAGCAGACCAATGCTTTCTTTTTTCTGAGGTTGAGCTACCCCAGAAAAATTTGGCAAAAATCTAATGAATACACCTTATAACACCTTTAGGAGGATTTATGACAGATAATAGATGAATAGGCATGGATTGCACAACATGATTAATGAGAATAGCCCCACCAAAATATAGGAATCTTGCCATGCCAATATTCTTCTTGAAATCTTTCTTATAATGTCTTCAAAATACTTGTTTCTCTTCCTTTCATAAAATACAGGACACCCCAGGTATATAAATTGGAAAATCTTCTTGCCTGATTCCTGTTAATTTTCTCAGTCTAATGGTAAAGATCAAAGTTGTTTTCTCCTGTAAGTAGAAAAAACTCTTTGATTTATTAATCATTTGACCAGACATTTCCTCATATCTCCTCAAAATGTTCATCATCTTAACAACTGAACCTCTATCTCCTGAACAAAAAAAATTGTGTCATTTGCATAAACCAAGTGATTTTTTGTGGACTCCACGTAGGAAATCCAAAACCTTTGAACTTCCTGTCTTTGTGCAGACTATTAAGACACTTGGATAGAACCTCTGCAGCTATAACGACGAGAGTGGGAGATAAAGGATCCCCCTGCTTTAAACCCCTAATAGACTGGAATAGACCATGTGATTGCCCATTTACTAAAACAGAATACCTGTTTGAAAACAGTCTCTACACCATGTCAATTATGACCTCACAGAAACCAAACTTCCTTAAGACTTTAGTCAAATAAATCCATGAAACTGTGTCATAGGTCTTAGTCATATCCAACTTCACCACAACATTAGTGTTCTTGTTTTTTCTATTAATATCCCTTATGATTTCCCGTGCTAGCTACACATTCTCAATAATACTCCTTCCTTTAACAAAACCAGACTGATTCTGAAAAATAATTTAAGGTAAAATCACAACCAATCGGTCATGCACCACCCTAGAAATAACATTGTTGATAAATCCACTAAGACTTATTGGTCTGAGGTCTAAGAATGATTTGGGTAGCTCTTTTTTAGGGAGCAAAACCAGGTTAGTGTGAGTAACATACCTGGGCAACTCATGATCACAGAAAAAAGCTTTCACGACATATGTCACATCTTGACCAATGATGTCCCAACAGTTCTGAAAAAAGCACCTGAGAAGCCATTTGGGTCTGCAACACTACCTCCATTGAGACCAAACAAATTCTTCCTCACCTAATTATCATCTGGTAGATTGATTAGATCATTATTTTCCTCCTCTGTGATTAGATTTGGAATATGATCTAACATAGAAAAGTCCTAACATAATCTATCTGTTGAAAACTGGTCTTTATAAAAATCGACTGCTTTCACTCCAATTTCAACAATTGTCTTCCAAATCTTACCCTTCTCATTCCCTATCCCATTCAAGAATAACTTTCTCTTCTTTCTTAGACATAGGAGTGGAAGAATTTAGTATTTTTATCCCTTTGATTAAATCACTTCATTCCTGACTTTTACATCCAGAAATCTTCTTCCATTTTGAGGTATCTCTTCAAATCAGCTTCTGCTTTGCTCAACTAAGCTCTATTTTCAGGTGATAGGTCTATCTCTAACTGAGTCTCCTTTACTTGGATAATATCCTCTAAAGTTGCCTTTTTAATGAAGATATTTCCAAATTTCTCTCTACTCCATTTCACTAAAGCTTTTTTCACCTTTTTCATCTTTGCATGTAACACCATGAAAGGACTCCCAATGAAATCAACCTACCAGTTTTGTTGAACAATGTGAGAAATATTGGAGAAGAATATTATTGAATTGTTGTCTACATTATTACATTGAGACCCTATTTATAGATACTAT
>JBCEWC010005145.1:0-25631 GCA_038996855.1 Solanum aculeatissimum | reverse complement strand
GGCAAGTTCATGTTGTAGCTCACATGAATTTGGATGTCGGTTATGGTTCCATCCCCTCTATACTATAAGCATTATGGTATTTCATGCATCATAGTTATCATGGTATATTGATATACTATCCTTTTTTATAATCTCTTTCTATGTATGCGCTCTTGTCATCTAGGTCGCTTATAGATTCATGTGCATATACATTTACATGCCCACATACTTAGTGCTTTAATATGCTAACCCATACTCTTGTCTACATGTTCTAACCATGTTGGGACCAATGACGATCTCTATCTACCGTTGAACGACGAGTGACATTCTTGAAGCTTTTGCTTGCGGTGAGCCCTTTGTTCAAGGGCAATATCTACTTTTTCTTCCTTGTATTGTTTTACTTTCTTCTATTATGACTTGAGGGTGAGCTCGAATTATGTCGAGACCCCACTCTATCTTATATAGAGGCTATGTTGGACTTGTTAGACTCTTGCACATTGTATATGTTTCTTGATGAGATGTTATGACTATTGAGATTTGGGTATAAGAATAATATTTCGATTATGCTTATGACTATGTATGGACTTGTGAATGTTGGGAATGTGCTTATGTGGAAAGTCCCCTAACCCGGTATGACCCCAAAGCTTGAGTCCTACTTATCTGCCCCTTAGAAATATTTATTATGTGCTATATGATCCATGTTCATCCCATTCCCGGCAACATCCCCATAACTTGAGTCCAAAGCCCTATTTTCCCTAGAATTTTATGCTTTGTGCTTACTTTTCTGCACTTCCGAATCGATGATGTGTGTAATGATGCTTTGATGGCTTGATCAAGGACTTTCGAGTTCTCCTTTGCCATGTCATATCTAGGCCCCACTTCCAGGTCGTGACAGAGGATGCATGATTTTCTTAATTTAGACCCTTCATCATTCACCGGGTCAAATCTTAATGAAGATCCACAAGACTTTATCGATTAGATCCAATGTACTTTGGATGTTATGCATGTAAGTAGTACAGAAGCTGTTGAGCTAGCAACTTATAGATTGAAGGGTGTGGCTATACTATGGTATAAAGTTTGGAAGCAATCTAAGGGTACAGATGCACCTTCAACTACTTGGAAGGAGTTCAAAAGGTAGTTTTTGACCATTACTTACCATTAAAGATTCGAGAGGCCCGTGCAAATCAGGTCCTGAATCTCCACCAAAGGAATATGAGCGTGAGGGATTATAGTCTCCAATTTAATTCCTTGGACAAGTATGCTCCTAATTTAGTTGGTACTATAGAAGATAGAGTTCATCGATACGTGGATAGATTAGACTTGTATTTGGTTAAAGATTTTCCCATTACTTCTTTGAATAACAACATAGATTTAGAAAGGATGCAAGTTTTTACACAAAACTTAGAGGATCAAAGGAAAATAAGAAGGACACAAGAGTTAGAAAGGGGGAAGTCCAAGAGGGACAGATCTACGGGGAAATTTAGACCATTCTCAGGTGAGTTTAGGCCTCAGTTTTCTAATAGACCGCCTTGGCCATCACCCTTTTACTCTGCAACTAGTGCTTTACCATAACTTCAAGGGTATATGAGTAATCAATTTGGGCAAAGAAGTGAAGGCCAAGGTGCACAGACAGTGGGATATCTGACAAGCTAACCAATGCCTCCTAGGATGCCTTGCAAAAAATATGGGAAAAGTCTTTTAGGTATATGTATCCTTGGGATAGATGTTTGTTATTGGTGTGGTGTGACATGGCATATGATGAGAGATTGTTTGAGAAGACACATGGGTGATTTAATATAACCTACTAGATCAGTTGTTGCATTATCATTATCAGTGTCTCCATTAGGTAGAAGTCAACAAGTTCCTATAGGTTTTGGTAGAGGTGTTAAAAGGGGAAACTAGCTCTAGCGGTGTCTAAAATCAAACATATGCTCTAGGGAGTTGGCAGAATTTAGAAGTTTCATCTGACGTAGTTACAGGTACATTATCTATGTTTTCACATAATGTATATGGATTAATTGACCCTAGTTCTACACTATCATATATTACTCCACTAGTTACTGGGAAGCTTAAAAGAACACCTAAATTATTGATCAAACCATTTGAAGTGTCTACACTAACAGGGGAGTCTATTATAGCCAGAAAAGTCTATCACAACTGCATAGTAACTATTGTAATTGTGACACACTGGTTGACCTTATTAAGCTATAAATGGTAGAATTTGATGTTATAATGGGTATGGATTTTTTAGATTCTTACTATGCCACCATGGATTGCCGGATTAAGAGAGTGTACTTGCACTTTCCAAATGAGATAGTCCTCGAGTGGGAAGGCAATGTTGGAGCTCCAAATGGTAAGTTTATCTCCTATTTTAAGGCAAGGAAGATGATGTGAAAGGGATATATGTGTTATTTAGTTAGAGCGAGAGATGTGGAGGATGAATCACCAACTCTTCAATCTATTCACATAGTGAATGAATTTGTTGATATGTTTCCTGAAGAGCTTCTAGGTTTACCTCCAGAACGAGAAGTATATTTTGGTATTAATTTAATTCTAGGTACTCAACCTATCTCTATCCCTCCATATAGAATGGCCCCGGTAGAATTATGTGAATTAAAGGAGCAATTAAAAGACTTGTTGGAAAAGGGTTTTATAAGGCTTAGTGTGTCCCTTTAGGATACACCTGTGTTATTTGTACGTAAAAAGGATGGAACATTGAGAATGTGTATCGACTACCAATAATTAAATAGAGTGACAATTGAGAACAATTATCCCCTCCCAGGATTGATGATATATTTGAACAGTTACAAGGTGACAAATGCTATTAAAAATTGATTTGAGGTCGGGTTATCACCAAGTAAGGTTAAAAGAAAATGATATACTCAATACAACTTTCAAGACACGCTATGGTCATTTTGAATT
This sequence comes from Solanum aculeatissimum, assembly GCA_038996855.1. Lineage (NCBI taxonomy): Eukaryota > Viridiplantae > Streptophyta > Magnoliopsida > Solanales > Solanaceae > Solanum > Solanum aculeatissimum. The sequence goes on along the minus strand of JBCEWC010005145.1, from coordinate 22,730 downwards.
CTTGTTATGTCATTTGGTCTATCAAATGCACCAATAATTTTTATGAATTTGATAAATAGGGTGTTCAAGCCGTTCCTAGATGTGTTCATGATAATATTAATAGATGATATTTTGGTGTATTCAAGATCAGAAGAGGACCATGTAAATCACTTATGACAAGTATTAGAAGTTCTTTGTGATCGACAGTTGTATGCCAAATTTTCCAAATGTGAATTGTGATTAAAATTAATGGCATTCTTGGGTTATATTGTATCCGATGAAGGCATAAGGGTTGATTCACAAATGATAGAGGCTGTGAAATATTGGCCAAGGCCAACAATACGCATAAAAGTACAGAGCTTCCTAGGGTTGGCAGGTTATTATAGAAGGTTCGTTGAAGGTTTTTCTTTTATTTCTGCACCTCTAACTAAGTTGACACACAAGACAACCAAGGTTTAGTGGAATGATGCATGTGAAAGAAGCTTACAAGAGTTAAAAAGTAGGCTAACTTCTGCACCTATACTAGTACTTCCAGAAGGTACAGAGGGATATACAGTGTATTGTGACGCTTCGAGAGTTGGCTTAGGATGTGTACTAATGCAACATGGTAGGGTAATCAATTATGCCTCAAGATAACTATGACCGCATGAGAAAAACTTCCCAACACATGATCTTGAACTAGCATCAATTGTATTTGCTTTAAAAATATGGTGCCATTATTTGTATGGGGTTCACGTCGACATATATACTGACCATAAAAGTCTACAATACATCTTTAAGCAGAAAGACCTAAATTTGAGGCAACAAATATGACTCGAGAAAATAAAGGATTATGACGTTGATATACTATACCATCCAGGGAAAACGAATATTGTAGGTGATGCTCTGAATCGTAAGACACTAATGAGTACTAATGATCAGATCGTGGTAAAGCAACTGATGGCTAAGGATCTATGTCAACTAGCTAGTTTGGGAGTTTGCCTTCTTGAAGCTCCAAAGGAAGGAATTGTTGTGTATAATGCTGCAGAGTGTTCATTGGTAACTGAGATGAAAGAGAAACAGTTCAATAATCCTATTCTACGATGACTTAAGGAGAAGGTAATTCAAGGTATGACGAAAGGATTTGAGCTTACACAAGATGGAGTACTTTTTTGCCAAAATAGATTATGTGTGCTTGATGTTAGTAGACTAAGAAAGAGGATAATGGTAGAAGCCCATAATTCAAGATATTCCATCTATCCAGGATCAACCAAGATGTATCATGACTTGAAGGAAATATTTTGGTGGGGATGCACAAAAAAGGACCTTGCAAAATTCATGTCTCAATCTCTGAATTGTCAACAAGTCAAAGTAGAGCACCAAAAGTCAGGAGGTTATATGCAATGTATAGAGCTTCTAACTTGTATGTGGGATATGATCAACATGAATTTTATTACTGGGTTGCCTCACTCATTTCATAAGTTTGACTCTATATGGGTAATAGTTGATAGACTCATAAAATCAACACACTTCCTACCGCTTAAGAGTTATTATGCAATTGAAGAGTATGCAAGGTTATACATCAAAGAGATAGGTAGGCTATATGGTGTCCTAATCTCCATTTATATCCAATCGGGGAGCTTAATTCAATGCAAAGTTTTGGAAGTCTTTCCAAAGGAGTTTAGGAACACATGTGAATTTAAGTACAACTTTCCATCCCCAACAAATGGTCAAGTAGAACGTACCATTCAAACACTTGAAGATATGTTGCGAGCTTGTACATTGAACTTCAAGGGTATTTGGGTGGATCATTTTCCACTCATTGAATTTGCCTATAGTAACAACTACCATTCAAACATCAAAATGACACATTATGAAGCTTTATATGGAAGAAAATATAGGTTGCTAATTGGATGGTTTGATGTGGTTGAAACCATCTTTCTTGGGCCAAATCTAGTTCAACAAGCTATGGAAAAAGTTAGGGTAATACAACGGTGGCTAGAAGCAGCCCAAAGTCGTCACAAATCATATATAGATGCTTGGAGAAGAGGGCTGGAATTCTCATTACGAGATTTGGAATTCTTGAAGGTGTCGCCAATGAAAGGGGTTATAAGATTTGGTAAGAAGGGAAAAGTGAGCCCACGTTACATAGGAACATATAAAATTATTAAAAGGTTCGAATATGTTGCATATGAATTAAAGCTATCCCAAGAGCTTTCAATGGTTCATCTATTTTTTCATGTATCAATGCTTCCAAAATACATAGGTGACCCATATTGTATCACTTCTATAGAATATATGTAGGTTACAGAAGATCTCACCTTTGAAGAGATACCTATCGCTATTCTAGATCGTCAAGTTATGAAGCTAATTAAGGAATAAAGAAATAGCTTCAGTAAAGGTACTTTGGAGGAACCAATACGTAGAAGAGATAATGTGGGAGGCTGTTGAAGTGATAAAATCTAAGTACCTGCATCTATTTGAAGCTAAAGAGAAAGTCCAACATTTAAAATTGGGGCATTAATAGGTACACTTGTATTGAATATTTGTTATATTGTCAAAAGTTTGTTTAAATAAAGGTATGAACTTGTTTAAGCTATCCAGTTATGATAACATTCGGGGATGAATGTTCTTAATGGGGTGGGGATGTAACAACCCATATCTTACGTGTACTAGTCCTATGCATATGGAACATGATATGACTTGGTATTACATTTAATGCACTTGATTTTCTAGGCGAATGGTGACAATAAAGAAGCATGAATGTAAAATCTCATATATTATAGTGTGGCTTAATCGAATGAGCATCAATCATACAAGTGCTTAAATTTTAGATTGGAGGAATATATTTATGTCTAACGCTTAAGATGGTCGAGTGTATATAAGTTTTAAGTTAAATTAAGAAAATCGCAACCTTAAACGAAGAAAAAGAAGTGAGGTGGTTGTGGGACTCTAAGAAGCTAACAGGTGAGTCACCTACATGCTTAACTTAGATGGGATAGGTCGATAGAGAAGATTAATTCATACATGAGTGGACTCAATTGAGGACCAAAATTAAGTTAAAAGAAAAGAAAACGGAGATGAGGCCCAACACAAAATCTGTCCAAGTCTAATAATGAATAAAGCCCAAGCTAAGGATATAATTTTAGCCTATGATTTAGCATTATAAGGATACAAGATTGGCAGCCCATGATTAATAGATAAAGGTCCCAAGTATGTTCACCACCTACTTGACAATTCGGGCCCAAACTAAGTGAAAGGAAGGGAGAAAAATGGGCAACCAAGGTCCACCGAATTAAAGCCTACTAAGGTTGAAGTGAAAGGGCTAAGTAGGTGCATCACCTACTTGATAAAATATGGCACAAAATAAAGGAGAAAGTCGGCCAAGAATGGTACTTTTAAAAGGATTTAAAACTAGCCCCTTCAAGTCATTTAGCATTGGAAAAAAATAAGATTTTATAAGTTTCTCTCCCTACTCTCTCGACTTTACAAAGCAGCCCTAACACACCTTTAGGGTTCTTGAAGAAGCTATCATTATTGAAGGTTAAGATAAGTAAAAATACTTATAGATTTAGTATGTTTTATTTATGAAAAATAAGAGAAGTATGTTAGTTATGCTTGTGTGTAAATTTTGGACAACATGTTTGCAAAAGTTGTTGCTCACTTTTTTTATTTATTAAGAGACTTTTCTATTCTTTATTGGATTAATTATGAAGGGTGTTTGAAGTTCTTGATGGGATTTAGGTCAAAAATGATAAACTAAGGTTGCTGCACTATCTTTGTTTTCCGTAAAAATGAGTTTTAATATGATATCTTAAATGTGCTTTTAGTAGGAACTCGTGGGATGATGATTGGAACTATGGTCTCACATCCTCTATCTATTTTTAGACTGTTTTAGGACTACTTTGGTGTGTAAATATGTTGAGAACAATTTGGTTGAAGTTGGCAAGGATGTGAATTATTGATATCGAAATATAGGGAAAAGGCATAATGTTGCACTATCTAGTTGCATGTTGTGTGGAGTTGTTATGTGTTGTACTTCATGGACTATTGTAAATATATTATGAAACTAAAAAAGCTGAGATACACCACATATATGGAAATATGTATTAGACAAATGCGATTAGATAAGGAAAGGTTAAAAGAACACCCTTGGGTTGATAATTACGGGCTTGCTGCCCGAGCATTATTTTTGGATGAGATTCGACTGCCAAAATATGTCTATTACCTACTAATACTAGTTTTATCACCTACTCTATTGTAGATAAATATTTGGGGGAAAATGAACTTGCTTCGAGGTCATAACGAGGTGGTACAACAAGGTATGTGAGGCTACTCGATTTTCTATTATTTGGCATGAAACCTAGATTCTTCCTTGGAACATTGAGGCACTTACAAACTCTGACATAACTAATAACCTTGTCTCCACTCTTTAACATGTTGATATGTTCTAATTATAGTTATTTTCAAGTTTTCATATATACTTTGGATACCAAAATACATGAGTTCTCTTTTTAGTTGAATGAAGTCCATGTGTTATTTCAGCTCCTACATATTTCATTAATTATGTAACCTACTCTCTTCATTGTTCAATTGTCTTACATGATCATTTACATGTCACTTGTTATGTATATAGTCCTACAACTCAAAATGTTATGACCACCAAAAGAATCATCTTAAATGTAAATGAAAGATAAAGTGAAGTTGCTTATTGATGGGTGGTATACCAGGGGTGGAAGAATCACCTAGCATAGGTCAATCCCAATATTACGAGGGGTATCCCAGGGGTAAAAGAAAATCCTAGCACGGGTCGATCCCAATATAGACTTACCACTGATCAACTAGTCATTTGTATTATATACTGTTCACAGATTGTAAAGTAAAGAAAGGTAAAGTAACGAAAAGGACATAAAGTACATGATTCCACAATATGAACAAATGTGGTATTTTATTTTTACACGGTGCATAACTTTATTTGAGTTCTTATTTCACATATAATGCTTTTTGCCTTACATGTTCAATACATTATCTCATACTGACGTCCCTTCAGGGGGACCTGCATTTCATGCTACAGGTATAAGATCTAGTAGATCTCTCCAGTAGGAGTACAAGATATCTAGCTGCCATTAATGAGATCCAGGTTGATTCAAGACTTTTTGGGTCTAAAACATATATTTTGTATTGTATAGTAGTTATACATGAGGTAGGGCCTGTCCATACCTTTCTCAAATAGAGTTCATCATCTAGAGGCTTTGTAGACTATGTAAAGTAAAGTGTGGTCATGTCTGTAACAACCCGAAATTTTTTGAAACTCCTTAGGGTTGGTCTTTTATGATGTTATAATAGTCATGGTTGAATTTTGGTAGCCACAGTTTGAGTTTAAGTGGCCGAACGCAAAACAGATCATTTTGGGGCCTAGGGAGGCCGTTTGGACAGTGAGCTTCACAGAACCATAACTTTTGGTGTGGGTTGAACCGTGTGGGATACTTCATATCAAATTGAATATATTTGAATTATATTCTCAATGCAACTGGTTTCACTCAATTCAAAGTTCGGATGAGGAAGTTATGGCCCAAAGAGTGAGACTGCCTGAAATTTGGAAAACATTGGAAAATGGACCTGGAAATGGTCCAAGGCATGAGAGACGGACCGTTGTACTGTTAAAGGTATGTGTGGGGTTCCTTCAGGTGGTCCACAGAGCATAGGGTGGCCAGGAACTACCCCACAAACCAAGTTAAGGTCCACGGACCACCCCACGGTCCGTGAGACCCCAAAAGGACCATTTGGTTATCCGTCATGTGGGGCAGTACCTTGCCAAGGCTGTGGCCAGCTTGAGGGGTTAAGGCATGGTCCATGAGCAGGTTGACGGTCTGTGCGAGGTGGGACGGACTATCTGGTCCATCTTGTGACCCTGTGTGCAGGAATTTTGTCCGCCTCATGAAGGATTAAGTCATAATTTGGTTGATCCTTAGACCCTTTTTAGATTTCCTAAAGTCTCCTAAACCACTAAATCAATCCCCAAACCCTCATTCTTCCATTCCAAGTCTCCTATATCCACCTTAGAAATTCTAAAATCCTCTTAGCCTCCATTGAAGAAAGCTTGAAGAATTTGGGGAAGAAGACCTTGACCAAGTTTGACCTTGCAATTTGTTGGTGAAATTCAGGTATGTGGGACTTGATTCAAGGATCCTCTTTCATCCTTGAAAACCCTAAGAATCCTAAACCTTTAAATTCAATTTTAGTTTCCAATTAAGTTATGGGTTCTTCCAATATTGTTGTAGATTAGTGTTGGGACTTGAGTGCTGTAGGTTTAGGTGATTAAACATTATTTTAAGCTTGAATTAATGAATGTTCATTAAAAACCTTGTTGATCAACATGAATGTTATGTTTATTGAAGCTTTGTTTATTAGTCTTAATTATGAGGATTGTCATTTATTATTCTTATGATATGAATGTTGGGGATTTGAATGACTATGTGCTTATGTGGTTAGTCCCATAATCCCAGTGTGCTCCATAGTTGAATTCCCCTTTCCTGTTCCCTTATAGATTATTGATATGTGTTACGTGAACTCATGTTTATCCCATTCCCAGAATTTCCCCATAGTTGAGTCCCAAGTCCCCAATTGCTTAGAATATATATGTTATGTGTTTATTTTCCGTGCTTTTGGACCGATGATGAGTGTAATGATGTTATGATGGCTTGATCGAGGAATTTAGAGTTCTCATTCACCATGTCACATCTAGGCCTCCTATCTGGGTTGTGACAAAGTCTCATATTTTAGACATCGTGACTTCAACGACCCAGTCATATGTATTTCGCTTTGGCTTGTTATTACTGTCTACTTATCTGAAAGTATGTTTAGTATGGAAACATCTTCTAATGTTCATATATAGTACATTATTACATGTTGGTTCTTCTTAGCCCCTTCAACAATAGGTACCAGCCTACCTTAATGAAATTTTGGGCATGACAATAGTACTCAATTCGCTTCTTATTTTTGAAAGTCATTTTAGAAAGGACTTGGCACCAAGATGAAGTTTAGTACCACTTTCCATTCTCAAATTGATAGGCAGGATAAAAGGATAATTCAAACCCTAGAAGACATGTTGAGGGCTTATGCATTGGAATTCAAAGATAATTAGGATGGTCACTTGTCGCTTATTGAGTTTGGCTACAACAATAGTTATCATGCTAGCATTGAGATGACACTATTTGAGGCTTTGTACAGGATAAGATGTATGTCCCAATGGGTTGGTTTGAAATTGGTGAAATAGTTTTGATCGGTCCTGATTTGGTATTAGATGCTATGGAGAAGGTGAAGCTCATAAGAGAGAAATTGAAGTCAATCCAAAGTCGTCAAAAGTCATATTCTAATGTTAAGAGGAGATATCTTGAGTGCCATTTAGGGGATTGTTTATATATGAAGGTTTCACCCATGAAGGGTGTGATATGATTTGGTAAAAAGGGCGAGTTGAGTCCCTAGTATATTGGTCCTTATGAGGTGTTAGAGCATTTTAATGAGGTGGCTTATATGTTGGACTTTCCCTCAGAAATGGCTATGGTTCATGCGGTGTTTCATGTTTCTATGTTGAGATAGTTCATTGATGTCCCAAGATCCATTGCACCTTTGGAGAGTGTTGAAGTTGAGGGGAACTTGATATTTTGGACTGACAAGTAAAGAGGTTATGTAACAAAGAAGTTGCATAGGTTAAAGTCCTTTGGAGGAACCAAAAAGTTGAGAGTTCCGTATGGGAAGTGAAATTAGACATGATGCAATGATACCCTTATCTTTTCCATTCTGCTCAAGCCGAAGGTAATAGGCTTTTCATGCTCAATTGGTCTGAATCTTTTCATTTCTGCATTTTCATGTCACAACATGCATATATGCTCATGAAACTGGTTTTAAATGAAGGTTGTTTAAAAGGTTTGAAGGTTTTACAATGTTAAACTTGCATTTTGCATTTTTTCTGGGCTCTTGATGTTTATTTTTCTATATTCGAGCTAGTCCCTATCTTATTCGAGGACGAATGATCCAAAGGGGGGAATATTATAAAGTCTCGAGCTTTAAAAGATGAAATCAAGGCTTGAAAATGTATTTTTTGAGAAGTTTTGCCTAGGGTGACCACCAAGACATCTTTCATAGATAGTAAGTGCATACCACTATCCGTGAAGGGACCTCTTAGTGAGTTTGGAAGCTTCCAAGTGGAGGATGCACTCCATGAGACCCTCCATAGGTTGTGCTGCACACCATGTCTCATGGAGTGATCCATGGTGAGGCACCACACCCTGTCCTCCACCCCCATGCAGTCCACGACCCACACCACGTGCTGTGGTGCCCTTCATGGCTTATGGAGGGTTTCTTGAAGGGCATGATACAATGAACTTTTGGCACTTAAGTGAGGGCTTTTTGTTCTTTTCTCCCATCCATGATTTAATGTTTTAGGCCTATTTATGGATGTTTTTGTCCCTCCCATGCTATCCTAACCTATTTAAAGTCTTTAAATCACTCCTCTAGCAATTATACTCAAAATCACTTTTTCAATCTTCTCTCTTAAGTCTATTCTCAAGCTCAAGTATAGAATTTATTAAAAAACCCTCAAGTTTCAAGTCAAATTCATCCTTAGTTCTTAAATTTTCATTAAGGTATGTGTGATTCATCCATGGGAACCTTTCACCCATGGAGCCCAACCCAATTCCTCACTATTTCATCTAATTTCAAGTATAATCAAATTAGGGCTTTCATGACTTTGGTTTCAAATGCTATTATTATGATCTAAATTACCTTTGTATACTAGAATATGCATGATTACTTCCAATTTATATGAATTACATGATTTACATGAGATTTATCAAGTATGTTATGTTGATTATTAAAATTATGAATGGGTTCCTTCAATTATGATTCAAATGATCTTCAATTCAATGATTATGCATTTATTTATTCAATTATCATGATTTTGGAACCTGATGGTTATGAACCCATGCAATACTCCTATCTCTCATCTCATAATCATACATGTATAAAGTTTTTAAATAAGCTTATGATTATGAATATGTGATTTAGTACATTGATGTTGACCTGGGTCCTGAATGGGAGATTCAAGATTCTGAGAGGCTACCTAGGATCCTAATATTCTATGAATGAGGGATTTAGGACCTTGAGGTTGATGTGGGGTCAATACATGGAGATTTAGGATTCCGAAAGGTGATCTAGGACCATAGTATGAAATGAGCTACTCCTATGCATGATGTTTTGAACGATGAGACTATGACCAAGTTTACGATGATGATGTATAAGTATGAATTATGAAATTTTATGGTGATTTATGATGAGCATGACTCTATGTATATGTTATGTATTCCATGGGATGTTGACTTAACACCTAGAGGACCTTGGGATTATGGCTCACCTATTAGTTGATGTCATAACTCAATCCTAGGGTCTAGGAGTGACATGGAAAATGGGAACCTGAGAGTACGCAGTCAAGCCTTATAGCATAAAGTGGCACATCATTAGTTTGGAAGCACATAGATATATATTAAACACATAGTTCTACAGGGTGGATAAGTATGAATCATGCTATGGGGATGTCATAGGGATAGATATTTGCATGTATTCACATAGCGCATAACACTTAAAACTAAGGGACGGGTAAGTATGACTCACGCTATGGGGATAGAAGGGACTTATGACTTTCCATATTTCCATGCATCACCATATCCAGATCATCATGACGTCATAAGCAACATAGTATCCCAAACATAAGCATAACATACTCGTATGAAAGACTTCATGATGTCCAACAATGCCTCTACTATAGAATAGGATGGGGGATAAGACATGTCCCGAGCTCACCTAAAATAAAGAAATAACGTCATAACATAGTAGGCAGATAGTAAGTGGCTCATCCTTGGATGATAGGACTAACCACAAGCAATTTCTTGCTAATCCAACTAGCCGTCAAACAGTGGAAGGTTATAGTGTCTGGTCCTTACATGGTTAGATTATGCAGGCAAAAATGTATGCGTTAATTAGTATGTTTGAATGTACTAAGTATGCAGGCATGCAAATGCTTATGAACTCATTAGACCTGCATTTAATGTTAGATGCTAAGGGCATATATATAGAAAGAATTATGTAAGAAAGAATAATATATCAATATTCCATAAAATCCATGATAAACGTAATACCAATATACTTCAACATAGCAGGGATGTGACCTTAACCAACATCTCAAACTCATGCGAGCTAATACATGAATTCGCCCGATGAAAACCTCCCATCAGATGAGAGTAGACTACCTGACAAAGGTAATCTACACCACACCTTACGACCTAGTCATTTCATTGTGATGTCCACCTTCCTTATGACCTGGTCATTTCAGAAGGATTTCACAATCATATCATATCCATCCCTTAAAGGGCCTTAAACATATACCTATGTTGGCATATAGTTGTGGGACTTGGGCCCTGGACCCTTGGAGATAACCCCCCTCCCACAAGTCCGCTCGGTGCTTAGTCATCATCCCATGAGAATACATATACATATACGTGCTTTCGAAAGAGGCATAAGACCTTCCAAATCATAACAATGCATACTTAGGCTTACAAGACAAACATACGTCATATTCATGCAACCTTGGATTAAAAAGCCAAATCACACTTTCATGTCATAATCACACTTTCATGTCATACTTCATACATAGGAATAGGTCATCATACTCATACATCTTGGTATAAACACCCATAATTGCTCAAAGATTCACATCATAGATATTATATGATCACATGTCATGTCATAACCATACTTGCTTGAAATCATAATCATAATCATAAGTGAATCTTCCATATCATATACTTCATAAAATCAATTCTCATACATGCAAATGCCATAAATGATGAGAGAATAGCATGAGCAATATAGATTTAAATTTAAAATATCATAACGAGATAAATTCAAACTTAAATCATAAGGAAATCCATAATTGAATCATGATTTAGACTACCCATGCATAGGTTGAAAGATTAAAAGGACATGCATAGTTGAACCTTTATAACATCAATGTATTTCATCATATTAGGGCTTTAATCACTTTAAAATCAATAATTAAATACAACCCATACTTCAATTTAATCAAATCAACAATAATTTTAAAGACCCATATTCAAAAGAAGCTTGAAATTTATAAATTAAGTAGTAAAAGCTTTTGGGTCTTCATGGTTGAAAGAGGACTACGAATCTATTACACATACCTTAGTTAATTTAGAAGAATCAAGAAGAAATTGATTGGAGAAGAAGACCCTTCCTTGAGCTCCAAGCTAAATCTCCAATGGCACACTTAAGAGTAGTTCTTAGAAGAGAGAATTTGAATGTTCTAAGTGAAATGAATTGAATTGAATGATAATAGAGGAGTATATGTCATTTCAAATATTTAGGATATGTTAGGTCACAAATGTCTTTTAGAAATAACAATAATTACAAAAAAAACATTAATGAAACGATCTTTAAAAAGTTGTCAGGGGTCTCGTTAAAGAGCCTCATGGCTCGTATGAGGGCTATACTGCTCGTGAGGGTTCTTAGAAAACGTTCAGGACCCTATAAAAAGAGGCATACAACTTGTGTGAAGCCATACAATTGATTTAAGGACACATGATTCGTGAGGGTGCCAGTAGAAAGTTACCAAGTTCCGAGATGGTAATCCTATACTTAGAATATTATGTTGGGAAGAGATCTTCATGAAATACCTCACCATGGCTTGTGGGAGGTCTCATGAGAACCCCACATGACCTGTGTGAAGTTGAACGACCTTTTTGGGGTCTTCTGGTGGGTTGCCTTAACCAAAAATGGAGGGAACACAACACAGTTCTTGCATAAATGGTCTTTACAAAAAACAGGCATAACTTCTTGATCTGAACTCAGAATTAAGTGAAACCAGATGATTTCAAAATCTTACTCAAAGAGATTCAACATGATAGGTCATAGGCTACCTAATTTATTTTGTGCTATGAGATATTACCATTTAAAGTTGACCCTTCCATCGGTTCATGTGAAAAACTTATCCAATGGAATTCCTTTGAACATGGCTTGATGAAGGAGACCCATGACGACCATAAATTACATAAAATAAGCTTAGAATCAATGTAATTCTCATCGATAAGGTTTTTCCAAATTCTAGGTCCTTATATCATATCCCCTTGGGAATATTAGTCCCTGAATGGGCTAAAATACGGCTTGAAAAACTTGATTTAAACATTAAACATTTCAACATGAATATACAATGCATAATTCATCACTTGAAAAACATAAAATCATCAAAACTCACATTAACTAATCTTTTAAACCATTTTCGTGCACATGTATGCATGTCATGTCATGAAACTCATGAGTGAAAGAATTAGTACCACATAGAATAGGAAGAACATAATACCTTAGACTTGAGTAGATTGGAAAAGATGGGGATATCGCCTCATCATGTTCGACTCTGATTCCCATGTAGCATTCTCCATATTTTGATTTCTCTAAATCACCTTAACCGAAGTCACATCCTTGTTGTGAAGCCATTTCACTTGCCTATCCAAAACTTCAACCGATACTTCTTCATGAGTCAAATTCTCCTCAACCTCAACACCTTCCAAAGACACAATCGAATTAGGATCACCAATCAATTTTCTCAACATAGACACATGGAACACTGGGTGAATATAACTCATATCCAAAGGCAATTCCAATACATAGGCCACATTACCAATCCGCTCAATAATATCATACGGACCGACATACCGGGGAGTCAACTTGACCTTTTTACCAAAATACATTATACCCTTCATGGGTGAAACCTTCATATATACCTAATCCTGACATAAGACTCAAGGTCCCTCTTCCTAGTATCCGAATAAGAATTTTGGTGACTGTGATCCATTCTCAACCTCTCCTTAATCAATTTCACTTTTTCCATGGCCTCAACCACCAAATCCAAGCCTATCAAAGCCATCTCGTCCACCTCAAACCATTCCACCGGGGATCTATACCTCCTCCTATACAAATCCTCAAATGGTTCCATACCAATGCTAGTATGAAAATTATTATTGTAGGCAAAACTCGATAAGCGGTAGATGATTATCCCAATTTTCTTTGAATTCCAATACACAAGCTCTTAACATGTCCTCCAAAGTTTGAATTATCATTTTGGCCTACCCATCTATTTGAGGGTGGAAAGCGATGCTCAATTTTACATTAGTGCCAAGCCCTTTTTGAATCGTTCTCCAAAAATGAGAAGTAAATTGGGTACCACGATCCAATATGATAGATATAGGCACACCATGCAATATAACCAACTCTCAAATATATAATCTTGCATAATCTTCAACATTGAAAGTAGTTTTGACCGTTAAGAAATGAGCTGATTTGGTTATTCGATTGATAATAACCCAAATAGAATCAAATTTCTCTTGAACAAAGATCTATTTTTGAGAAATGAGTAGCTCGTTGAAGTTGGTCAAACAAGTCATTAATCCTTAGTAATGGATATTTGTTCTTGATGGTCACTTTATTCAATTGTTTATAGTCGATGCACATACGAATTGACCAATCCTTCTTTCTTACAAATAACACAGGAGAACCCAAGGGCAATATACTTGGCCTGATAAAACCCTTCTCCAAAAGATCCTTAAACTGGTCCTTCAACTCCTTCAATTCAGCTGCCATTATATGATAAGAAGGAATGAAATAGGTTGAGTATCCAAAAGGAGATCTATGAAAAAATCCACTTCCCTTTCTTTTGGGGAAATCTTCAAGAAAAATATTTAAAAACTCATTAACCATCAGAACTGACTCAAGAGTAGGTGACTCAGACTCAGCATCTATAACCCTCATAATATGATAGACGCACCCCTTATAAATCATTCTCCAGGCTTTGAGATATGGAATAAACTGACCTTTAACAATAGAGTCACTGCCCTTCCCATTCAAGAACAAGCTCATTTGAAAACTGAAACTTAACCTTCCAGGTTCTACAATTAATAGATTCACAAGAAGCATGCAACTAGTCCATCCCAAGAATAATATCAAAATCAAATATCTGAAGCTCCACAAGATCACAAGGAATGATTTTATGTAAGACTGAAATAGGATAACCCCGATAGACCCTTCGAGCAATAATAGATTCACCATGATAGTATAAACTTAGTATGGCTCCCTCAAACTTTCTAGACTCAAACCAAACTTAACAACCAATAGAGGAATCACAAAAGATAAATTTGCACCCGGATCAATCAAAGCATAAGTATCAAAATCAAAGACTTTTAACATACCAGTCGCCACATCTAGAGTCTCCTCTACTTCTTATTAAGAATGGAAGAAATATAACCTATTTTTTCTAGGGGCACCACCTTGAGGAACCCTTGGTTGAACTTGATCACCCTGATCCGTATGACCCTGAACCTTCTTGGCAGCCTTGGGACAGTTAGCAATCTCTTGGCTCATATCACCATACCCCTAACAAGTACCTAAATCTTTCCAACATGCACTTGAGTGTTTCTTCCCACATCTGGCACATCAGGAATGTAGTGTTCCACCTCCTGCTTGTGCCTTGGAAGGAGGAAATCTACCATTGGCAACCTTTGCATTAGAACCTTGACCCTGTTGGAAGCGCCCATATCCACCACCCTCCTTAGAGTTGGAGAAACCACCATTACAATGAGCCCTCTTAGCATCATTCACCTTCTTTTCCTTGAGCTTCTCCCCTTCTATCTATTCAACATAAGTCATGAGCCTAGAGATGTCTATATCCCGAATAAGCATAACTATACGACACTTTTTCATAACCAAATCAGAGATCCTAGAAATAAACTTGTGCATTCTTGCATGAGGGTCTGTCACTAGTATAGGAGCATACTTTGAGAGCTTTGTGAACTTGAGGGCATAATCCCTCACAGTCATGCCACCTTTCCTGAGATTGATAAATTCTATTATTTTGGCCTCCCTAAGTTCAAGAGGGAAGAAATGGTTCATAAAAGCAAACTTGAACTCCTCCTAACAAACCTTGGCATCAACAACCCTATCAATCAACCATTGAGTATACCATACCTGAGACACATCTTTCAACTGATAAGCAACTAGTTCAACTTTCTCCTTTAAAGTCACCCACATAACAAACAACATTTTAGAGAGTTCATCAATAAATTCCTGAGCATCTTCATTAGCTTTTGAACCATAGAACTTCAGAGGATTCATTCGGGTAAAATCTCTTACTCTAGCGGTCAGAGTTTGGACTTGAGGAGGAGGATTGACCTGAGTAATCTAATTGGACATAGATTGAGCTAGCATAGCAAGGGTAACATGAAGCTCATTTGGAGTAACCAGCTCCCCCATAGGCTCTTGAGGAATTAGGTCCTCATTAACTAGGGCTTGCCTAGGTAGAGGAGCTCTTCGTAGAGGCAACTTTTGAAAGAGTACCAAGGACATCATTGGAGTCAAGAAGTCTAAATACACGGTCCACACACGACATAAGAAATGAAAAAGTGATACAATTCCTAAAATGTCACCATAGCCTCCTACTCATAGGTATGGTGTACTTCCTGATGTCGCCCAAGCTACATCTCCTTTTTGAAGGTTAAAGCGGTCACTGTCAAGTAATATAACCTAAACAAGGTTAGGGTTGAACCCATAGAGAATATGGTATACTTTAGGATAATCTAAAGCAATTCGAGGTGATTAACCTACTTATCTCCCAAAAAGGGAAGGGTTTATGATTTTGCAGAAAAATAAACCTATACTAGTGCAAGTGTTGTAGAATCAGTAGAAGAAGTAACTAGGGCATTGTATTCCTCATGATTTCCTAACTCAGTATTACAAGATAATCATAATCTTTTCTAGTATGTTGCATGTAAAATGGTAAGTTAAGTTTACCAAACTTTTGATCCAGGTGAGAGGTAAATATCAATACGTGATTCGATCTATCTCCGCAGTGTGACATTACTAACCCTTACCTATTGTTCCAGTACAACCTCTCTTTGATCTAGTTTGGTTGATTAGATGAGAAAACATCAATTGAATCTTATTAATTATTCTGTTTTCCTATTCATTACTACCTTGATCCATTTAGTAACACTAAACGAGTTCTAACGTTGGCCACCCATTAAAAAATAATTAAAACAAAGAGAAATAATCAATATATGCATGCACACCTTCCAAGAATTACGGATCATCCAGTTTTACCTTATTAGTTCTCCATGGTTCCCACAAACCTAGTTGTGGATTTCGCTAAGCATAATCAGGGTATATGAATTAATCATGTTAAAGAATATCATAATCAATCACTTACGATGATAAAGGTAAAGAGCAAGAAATCCCAATCTTCAAGAAATCACAATGCTATGAAATTAATGTAAAAATCACAAAAAGAGAGTTTCTCAAGTCTCTCTCTGTCGTTCTGCCTCTCTTCCTACATAAAAGAAACCTAAAAACCTATTTATATTAAGTAAAAACTAAATCCAAAGCAAAATACAAAAACTGAGTCAGTAGTCTCCACGAAAGGGTTTTACAAGTAGTATAGGATTCCATGGCCCATATCAAGGCTAGATAGACTTCAAATTTGGAAACTGGCCCTCGATTCCACGAGACCTTTCTACAGGCCATATTCAGATTTATGGCCTGTATAGGGATTCGTTTGAGCCATTGTCTAAAACTTTTCATCTCTGATCCTTAAGGCAGGAGACCATTTCATGATCCGTATCAACTTCTATGACTCGTCTGTTCAGTCGTGGACTAAACATCTGAAAATTAGTCCTTCATTGGATTTTACCACGAAACTACTCTACGGCTCATGGACGTCTCCATGACCCGTAAAGTGCCTCATATTCTCCCAAAATACAACAATTCTACAGACTTCATCGTAAAACCATGCTAACACTGTAATCTTACAAAATAAATATAAAAACACATCAAACCCACAAATATCGCTTTGAGAACACATAAAATTCTAAGTATTAAGCATCAAAAGTGTTGTATTTTGACAACACGTCAACACCCTCAGCTTAAAATTATTGCTTGTCCTCAAGCAACAGACTCAATCTACTAAGCAGTATAGTAACACATAGACCTCAGCCAACTGACACACATTATCTCAAAATCAAGAATAGAACCCCAAACCAACACATCAGAGCATATCAAATAGTCATCAAACAAACCACTTAAGATCAATACATATGACATGCAACTATGACAAGTAAGGTAACCATAAATAAGCAACAATCACTGAACTAGCCTAGAATCAACAGTGTAATAACAGTTTCCTCACACAAAGAAGTCCCATATCCCACTCATAATAGTGTTTTCAGATTCAATGCTTGGGACTAAACAAAAATCACTCACTCTCTAAATAAATATTTAAAACTATTCTCAATAACATATGCTTGCCCTTATACTCACGACTATGACCTTCAACTACTTGGATTAGGATCACTATAGGACTTTATTGGCTCATAATGTAGGCTCAGGGGGCTTTGGTATGATGCTTTGGGAACATAGTGACTAAAGACCCTACTTGATACTGCATCTACACTTTTGACCTACCAACACTGATATTTCTTACTCCTTTTCCCTTTCTCTTATTTCAAGCTTTTCTAGGTGCCTTATTCTAGTTCTTAGCTTATTGCCTTTTATTTTTCACATTCTTTTTCTTTTTAGCTCATTATTAAGGCATCTTTTCATCTTTTCTAACACCCATTACACATTGTTTTTCTTATTTTATGTATCACTAGCTTCAACCCGATTTATTTTGACCTCCCTTACACTAGGCACCCTCAACTTAGGCTTTTGGTTTGAGTTGAAGTGCAGAATATCCAACCTATGGACCAGAGATACTTTTGGTAGCCACCCTCAACTTAAGGTTTTTGCCTTAGTCAAGGTGCAGAATGTTAGAGCAAGGACCACGACTAACTTTAGGATTTCACAATAAAAAAGGCTTGGTTATTTAAGTGTCTACAGAAAAAAAGGGTACATGCATGACTTAAATATTTAGATCAAGGGATACATCAAACATTGGGTATTTTATTTAGGCTAAGTGGGCTAATATGAACAACTACCTAAGATCCTTTCCTAACCAATTAACCTATAGTCTAAGTCAAAGTAGTAGGGCAAGTTCTAAATTAAAACACAATATGAGAATCATGCAAATAAGCTCACACACATGACACTGATTACACTATCAACTCAAGCTCTTAGATCATGATTTTTATCAAAGTTACACCTCACTTATCAGAACAAGCACTGTCAATTAATCAAGATAACATATATGTTATCAAGACTACCTAAAAATAAATATTTTTGGTGGGTATCATTTTTTTTTCAATAAAACAAACATATGCCATAGACTTCAGTACAATATGCTACTAATACTACCTACACTTCCTAAAAATGTCGGTTCAACAAAAAGTAAATGTCCTCAGGGAACAAATACACATGCAAGAAAACTCCTCGGACTCAAAAACTGTGATAGTTATAGGACAAGGTTACTCAGACTTCACTAAGGCCTATAACTACCCAAAAATTAGGATGGTTATAGGCCAAGATTACTCAAACTTCACTTAGGTCTATAACTACCCACATCCCATTGAAAAAGTTGTGTATTGTCCTCAATGTACAAAAATATAATCATAAAGCACAGGGGTCAAAAACATACCTTGGTGCCTAAGATCTAGTATCCGACTGTGTTTAGCTACCCTCAACCTGCATGGTGGTCTCCTCAATAGTGAGAGCATGTCCAGAGGGTCTAACATCCCTTAGAATCTCTTGCAGTCGCACCTAACGTGCCATCTCATCCTCGATTGATGCTCATGTGTCAGCTACTACCTACTCCTTCTCAGTCAGCTTCACCTCTCGTCTCAGGGCATCTGGATCATCAGTGTCAGAATGAGGACTCTTCTTAGAGGTGTAGAGTGGTAACTCCTCAGTGGCAAACAGATCTACGACTACTTCAGTAGTGGTGTGGGGCATCAAGAATACTACTGATGCTACTATTCCTGCCCTAATCTCAGCCCAGAGCTGCTGAATCTCCGTTTGCATTGTAGTAAGATTAGGAGTCTGTGTTAAAGAGTGGCTCTGCTCTACTCTGTGCTCAAATACATCTATACAACCATACACTGATATCAATCTCTCCTTGATAGGGGTTGTATAGTACATCCTCATGTGCTCCTCAGCCTAAAAAATGGTCTGGTAGATCCACGACCTGATCTACTATAATAGCTGTGTAAGCTGAGTCTCGATCCTAACCAACCTCTGTGCCGTAGTCTGAATAAATGCCACTGACTTATATACCATGCCTACAAGAGATATTGGCACTGCCTCTAGCACTACCTCTGGCACAGTAGTGGGACCCCCCTCTCTATCAAGCTCAGTCTGTGGGGTCCCCTTTATGGTAAGAGAAACAGTGGTTGAAGAAGATATAGGCTCAGATGGTGGAACTGTGGTGAACATCTCTGGCATATGGACTAGAGGTTGTGGTGCTTACCTAAGCGCTATCGAATTCTCATCAGCCTTTATCAGGCTGCCATCCAATGTCCTCTAAACCTCTATCAGAGTGTCCACCTCATGAATACTACCCGCCCTCACCGCTAAGCAAAGTCTGTATATCAGGCAATGAAATGAGATAGAAGTGGATCCCTTCAGGGCCGCCTCAAGTATATGCTCTGCTATCAACCTGGCCCAATCAATGTCATAGCCAGCCAAGATGCTGGAAACCATTATTGTGCAATCCAATGTAAGTGTGTTATCTGCATACATCAACCAAATTCGCGATCTAACAACAACCTACAAAACTTTTCCGGTGAAGCTGAGTGTAGCCTTCACTATGGGTGTCGATATAGTAGAAACCCACTCAGGGTTCTAGCCCTATATTGTGATGTGGTTAGCAACCCATCTCATTAATGAGCCTCTGCGGGTAGCATCTGTCATCAGAATATGGTATTGAGTCTAGCTCATCTTGTAGTCGAACTCAGCTATGGAAACTGGAGCCTCATACTGGGAAATAAAAGAACACAATGGATGACGGCCTCAGGTATATCGACTAGAGTTCCTCTCACCATCGTCTGAGTATGTATGGACTTTGTCAAATATGCCTTTCCTTTTAGGGTCGCGCAGGCGATGGTAGTAGCATATGATGCATAGGCGCACCACCTACTGGTCAAGGCATCTGAGGATGATGGTTCTATTGGGGTTGACTCTACAATATCTGAATCTGACTTCTCTCCTGTGCCAGAGCCAACTCTATATCCTTCTCCTGACCCTGACCCCTCTTTGGAGAAGGTCATATGGATAGAGCTACTCTGTCGGTTGTCTCCCTTGTCAGACTATGGAGGTCGTACCACTATATCCTGAGTTTGAGGCTTCCATGACTGTCGTAGCTTGACACCTACATAAGGCTGGATGCTGAGCTCCTCTAACGAACCACTAGACTTAGGTGCAACCTCGGAGTCTGTAGGCTCATCATGTAGTTGCTCCCTCATGGCTCGTATCTCATCTCGTCTGGTTTTGGGGCCATAGTACCTAAAATACACACATCGTGCAAACACATGAGTACATGAATACTGGAATGCAATATAAAATATTACCAAAAATTTGGACTGGCAGTGGGTTCTACGAAGGCTCGTCTACGAGCCATAGGTGAAACTATGGGCCGTAGAAGGCCTTCATAGATGGAAGGCACAATAAATTTAGCTACTAGAACTACATCTACGAGACTAGATATGACTCATAGAACATTCTACGAGTTGTAGTTTGAGTCGTAGTATGGTTCTAGTTTTTGATCTTATGCAAGCAAAACCCTACGAGCCCTATCTACGAGTCATAGAATGAACTATGACCCATAGAAGATATCATCTCATAGAATCCCAGAAATGCTAAGTTACTGGATTTTCACATGAGGGGAAACTACAACTTGTGGACTGACCCACAGATCGTAGAAGACCCTCGTGGTGTGAAATTTCTAATCATTTGGTTTTCCAAGCCTACCAAATGGGTCCCAATTCGATATGTTTAGAATTTAAATCAGCACAGAGGCAAGACATACACACCTGCCACATGATTTCAGAAAATACCTAACACCCCATGTGCAATACTCACACATGACCGTATCAAATTTTATTTTGCATGTTTATTCAGCAACCCGACATTATTTGAATGATTAGACACCAAAGCACACATATGTCATCACATATTGATTTTCAAACAATATAGTTTGTTCAATTCAAATGACATGAGATGACATGTTTTTTGTATAATATCATGCAAACACACAAGTCATAGCCACAAATGTATTTTTCAGCTTTTCAGAATTATTCAAGCATTGGCAACACATTATTCACAATAAACACCTAAGAACATACAACGACAACCATGGACTCGGGCCCATTCTAATCGGATTATCATTCCCATAAATTAATTTTGACCTAATTGCATCAATTTTAATATTTTAAAAGATTTTAGGACCAAGAAATTATCAAATTTGAGCAAAGAGATGAAAAATATTTAAAGGAGGAACCGAGGAGGGTAAACCCTAGGTTTGCCGAAAAGTTGCTAGAAACTTCGCCAAAAAATTAGGACGGTGGCGGGACGATGATCAGATGATTAGGGTTGAAGAAGGGGTCGAGTTATTTGGAATAGTTTCATGAAATTGGGGGTCAAAATTATTTGACCCCCCTTTTATACTTTGACTGGGTCGGTTTAAATGACTGTGCCCAGGGCTTATGAAAGCTTGACTACAGGCCATAGAAGATTCTATGGTCCATAGGTCATGGTATCATAGTGATCTAAGGCCCTAATGTTTAAAAGATTGGCTTCACGGACCCATCCACGAGTCGTACTCGAAGGCATGACTCATAGAGTGGGTCGTAGAAGCCTCCCACACTTGGTCAAATTCAGAAATCTTACCTAGAGTCTATGTGTAACGACCCAAAAATTTTAGAACTTTGTAATGGTTGGTCAAGGTTAGTGTTAAACTTTTCATGGTTGAATTTTGGTAGCCATGGGTTGCATTTAAGTGGCCGGATTCAAGGAAATTGTTTTGGTGGAAGGTTGTAAGGCCGTTTAGGAAGCACTAACTTTGAGAGAATATCTTTTGGTAAAAGATAAACTGTGGGGACTATTATATATCAAATCGAAGCTCTTTGAGTTATCTTCGCAATGCAACTAGTTTCACCCAATTTGGACTTCAGATGTGAATGTTATGGTCTTTGCAGTGAGACTTTTCATAACTGGAGGTATGCTGGAAAAGGGTTCTAGATTGGGGTCTATGTGTGGGACCACGTACCGTTTGGTGGTCCACGGTCCGTGGTGGCTTCCATGGGTTGGTACAGTGTGTTTCTAGGGGTTGGGGTCCAAGCCATGAACCAAATGTGACCCCACGGACCACTTCATGGTCTGTGTGAGCCTTTACGGTCCGCGAAGGGTCCCGTGGGTTAGTCCAGAGAGTTTCCAAGGTGCATGGCTGGGCTCAGGACCAAGTGTGGTCCCACGGACAGGACCAAAACCCATGAGCCAGTACATGTCCACTTGACCTTTTCAAACCCTAATCCCCTTTATGTCAATCTAACACTCTTCAATCCTCACTAAAATTCTCTCAATCCTCTTGAACTCCATTGATGAAAGTTTGAAGAAATTGGGAAAAATCATCTTTTTTGCAAATTCATTCATTTCTCTTGGCTAATCTCTAGGTATGTGGGTTTGATTCATGGATTAACTTTCATCCATGAATACCCAAGAACCCTCCTCTTTAA
>JBCEWC010005144.1:0-25631 GCA_038996855.1 Solanum aculeatissimum | reverse complement strand
GGCGTTAGTTCATGACTTAAATTGATTTAGTCTCATCAGAGATTATTCAATTATTATCTAATTTAATAATTTAAGAATAATTGAATTATTTTTTCAAGTTGATGATTCAATTGGTCCTCACATTCTCTGCCCTCTCCCCTCACCACAAAAAAAAAGAAGAAAAGATTTCAGTCTCCTTTAATCTTAAATTGTTTATTTGTTGTAGTACTTCATATTGAGGTGCATTGGACATGCAAGTAAAATCAAATTTCTAATGTTCTCTAACTGAACAATTTTGCAGGATAGTCGAGATTTGACATCAAATAGTCCAAGTTCTAGTTCTGTTAGTGCTACAAAAGAAATTAGCTCTCCAGACGCTTCTTTAAGTTCCAACCCTAATACTTCTCCTAAGAGCTATCAACCTTATAACTTTGTGCAGTCTGAAAGGTCACATGTAGCGTTGGATCAAGCAAATATGCAGAACATTCAAGCCAAAGGATCTGCTTCAGACGTGTTCCGAGTTAGTGTTTCCAGTGCCCCCAGTACTTCTAGTCATGGTTCTGCTCCAGATGATTGTGATGCTTTGGGTGATGTCTATATATGGGGTGAGGTAATATGTGATAATATTGTCAAGGTTGGACCCGAAAAAAATTCCAGTACAGTGAGCACAAGGGCAGATGTGCTTCTTCCAAGACCACTGGAATCCAATGTAGTTTTGGATGTTCATCATATAGCTTGTGGGGTCAAGCATGCTGCCCTTGTCACCAGGCAAGGTGAAATCTTTACATGGGGTGAAGAATCTGGTGGCCGACTTGGCCATGGTGTTGGGAAAGATGTCACTCAACCTCGGTTTGTTGAATCATTGTCCTTTTGCAACATCGACTTTGTTGCATGTGGTGAGTTTCACACCTGCGCTGTTACAATGGCTGGTGAATTATATACTTGGGGGGATGGCACACACAATGCTGGGCTTCTAGGTAATGGCACAGATGTTAGTCACTGGATACCAAAGAGAATATCAGGCCCTCTAGAAGGACTTCAAGTTGCATCAGTAACATGCGGTCCATGGCATACTGCTTTAATAACATCAACTGGGCAACTCTTCACATTTGGGGATGGAACATTTGGTGTTTTAGGCCATGGTGATAGGGAAAATGTATTGTTCCCCAGGGAGGTGAAGTCTCTGTCAGGTCTGAGGACGATTGCTGCTGCATGTGGAGTATGGCATACTGCTGCTGTAGTTGAAGTTATTGTGACACAGTCTAGTGCTAGTGTTTCATCTGGAAAATTATTTACTTGGGGAGATGGAGATAAAAACCGTCTTGGACATGGTGATAAAGAACCTCGACTGGAACCCACTTGTGTACCTGCACTTATTGATTACAATTTTCACAAAATTGCTTGTGGGCATAGTTTAACTGTCTGCTTGACCACATCTGGCCATGTTTTTACAATGGGAAGTACCGTCTATGGACAACTTGGAAATCCTTATTCTGATGGGAAGTTGCCTTGCCTAGTAGAAGACAAGCTTTCGGGGGAAATTGTTGAAGATATTGCTTGTGGTTCATACCATGTGGCTGTTTTGACATCCAAAAATGAGGTTTATACGTGGGGCAAGGGAGCCAATGGGAGATTGGGTCACGGGGATGTTGAGGACAGGAAAGCCCCCACTTTGGTTGAAGCTTTGAAGGATAGACATGTGAAATATATTGCTTGTGGTTCTAATTACACTGCTGCGATATGTCTTCACAAATGGGTTTCTGGTGCTGAGCAGTCCCAGTGTTCAGCCTGTAGACAGGCTTTTGGCTTCACAAGGAAAAGGCACAATTGCTACAACTGTGGGCTTGTGCATTGCCATGCATGTACTTCAAGAAAAGCAATAAGGGCAGCATTGGCTCCAAATCCAAACAAACCATATCGTGTATGTGATTCTTGTTTTACAAAACTGAGTAAGGTTGCTGAGATCGGAATAAATAACAGGAGAAGTGCCGGACCTCGCCTTTCTGGTGAGAACAAGGACAGGCTGGACAAGGCTGATATACGATCAGCAAAATCAGGAATGCCACCCAATCTTGATTTGATCAAGCAGCTAGATAGTAAAGCAGTCAAACAAGGAAAAAAAGCTGATACGTTTTCCTTGGGTCGTTCCTCTCAAGCTCCTTTGTTACAGCTGAAAGATGTAGTTTTGTCGACCACTGGCGATCTACGTTGGGCAGTTCCAAAACCAGTTATGATCCAATCGGGTGTTAGTTCCAGATCTGTATCACCATTCTCTAGGAGGCCAAGTCCACCACGCTCAGCGACACCGGTACCTACCACAGCTGGACTTTCATTCTCCAAAAGCATTGCTGACAGTTTGAAGAAGACCAATGAGCTTTTAAATCAGGAAGTTCATAAGCTACGGGCTCAGGTATATTAGGTTTTTCCTCTTGTGCGTTACATTTTGCTCTATTTATATACTGTTTCCTTGTCACTGATATAATTTTTGTTGACTTAGGTTGAGAACCTGAGACATCGTTGTGAACTTCAGGAGTTGGAGTTGCAGAAATCAACAAAAAAAGCCCAGGAAGCAATGGCTTTGGCAGCCGAGGAATCAGCTAAAAGCAAAGCTGCAAAAGAAGCTATGAAGTCGCTAATGGCGCAGGTATACTCATACATATGCACACAAGCACATTCACAACATATGTATATACTCTCTCTATGTATATAGGTGTATGTATATATTGCATGCAAACTTTTCAAATTGAAATGTAATATTGGTTCAAATTTATTTAGGTTGTCTATTGCTTACTGACTAGAATTATCTTTTTGGACCCTTGTCTGAATCTGAATGTCTTTTTTCCTATCATTTTCTTGTTTTACAGCTCAAAGACATGGCTGAAAGGTTGCCACCTGGGGCTTATGACATAGAAAGCCTCAAACTAGCTTACCTACCGAATAGTTTGGATGCAAATGGCGTTCACTTTCCTGATGCTAATGGGGAACGCCATTCGAGATCTGATTCTGTCACTAGCTCTTACATGGCCTCTCAAACCAGCATGGACTTTAGTACATATGGAATGCAAAGCCCCAGCAGATACCAAAGGGATTCTAGTAGCATTGAAGCTAGTACAAACAATCAAATCCTGACCTCCAATGGTACAGATGATCGAGGTGAAGTTAGATTGCCTAATGGTAGTGAGGCACATGTGAACAGCAAAAGTGCATCTCAAGCTGTCGATAATGAAGACGCTGAATCTTTACAAGACGATGGAAACAGATTGAAATCAAGAAATTCTTTGCCTTCTGGCAACCCTAACCAAATTGAAGCTGAATGGATTGAACAATATGAGCCTGGAGTGTATATTACCCTTATGGCTCTTCGAGATGGCACTAGAGATCTCAAACGAGTTCGCTTCAGGTAATTGGCTGGACTGATTTTGCTCAACTTACTAATGATGTACCATGTTGGCTTGGTATTCATACAATAAATCTTTTATATCTAAGAACGACACCAGCTGAGAGTAATCCTCTTTCTATAATATCAAACTTGCTAGTGTTACCTATTTTTGAATAATCTATTTTCCATTGCTTCCACTGATTCTGATATAATACTTGGTTATGTTGTACTTGAATGTGCAGCCGCAGAAGATTTGGGGAGCACCAAGCAGAGACTTGGTGGTCGGAGAACCGTGAAAAAGTTTATGAGAGATATAATGTTCGTGGTTCAGACAAGTCATCGGTTACTGGCCAGGCTGCTCGGAGGTCTGAAGGGGCTCTCTCTCCATCTTCCCAAATTTAGAAATTCGTTAGTAGATGTGTTTTAGCAATCTCTCTTTACCTTTTTTTTTTATTATTGTGGTGGCCAAGTTATTGGGGAGAGAGAGTCAAAACCCTTCACTTCCATTCTGACCCCATTCCACAAATTCGTCAGCCTCTTTTTGTTGTGTTACTTTTGGTTCAGTCTTATTTCTAGGGGTTCACCATTTTAACTTTTTTTGTCTCGTTGTATTGTAGTGTATATAATAGTTATCAATCAATTATATTTGTTGCCCAACTTTTCATTTAGGCTGAAACTGACCTTATTGACAGTATCATACAAAGCTAAAGAGATGTCTGGTGAAAGTGGACGATCTCCTTTCAGCTCTTTGGATGACTCTGGTTAAAAAAATGAAGAGAGGAAACGTCTCGTTGAGAAGTATCATAGTTTTAGGTTTGTTTGGAAAGCCATTTGGTAATTGAAATTAGATTTAATTATTAGGGTAACAAGTCTAGTAAACTTTGACTTGTTTATTTGTTACAATGTAATTATATGGTTATATTAATTTTTACTTTTATCTAAAATTTAGTATGTAAGATATATGTTGTCTTTTGAAAATATATTAATTAGTAAACATATATTTTTAATAAATATTATAAAAAAATTATTTATATTTTTTAAATTAATATGTTTTAATTAAATTAATCGCAAAAACTAAAAGTACAAACTATAAAAAATATTAATATTATAAGTGTTAGTAATATTAAAGAAAAGAAAACGTTACACTTATAGCCTTATACCATAATAAATTTTGCTAACGAAAGAATAAATAGTATAAAAAATGACATGAAATTATACCAAATTTCAATCATATGGTACTTTCAGTCTTAGCATATTGTCTTGTATTACCTTTGACATTTAAATTTTCTCATTTATTACAAAAATTATATTAAGTATTTTGTAGGTTTTGAAGCTTTAATACTTTGAAAGCACTAGTTTCTCTTCCTTTTCACAGCGCTCATTTGTTTTTGCTTTGAAAGTAGCTCCTCTCCTCAAACATCCCTTTTTAAATTCATACAAGCCAACAAATCTCTATCTTTCCTCTTTTGCTTGGCTTCTACCTCTAACTTATTCATTCATTTAAAATTAAAAATATTCTTTACATCCGCTTATAAAACTAATAATAATTAAACAAGAGCATATATTATTACTAGTCTACTTGCAAAATGTAAAGTTTGTGGGAAGAAATTTATGAACTTGAAAAAATTTGAAGATGAATTTTAAAAATTACTTTCAAAATTTATGATCAAACGCTAGCTTAAATTTTTATGAGGCGAATCTTAAGAATGAATATCTTCATCTAGAAGAATATTTTTGGTATTAAAAATCTCTATTAGTTGTTTTCTTTAAGTAATAATAAGAATAATTAATATTCATAATGAATCTAAAACACAAACGGAGTACTAGTCACTCTTCTCTCATATTCTTAATTATAATTTATAAAGGCTAAACAATGGACACGTGGATATTGAAACTTCATAACATTCACGAACTCAATATCTATGATTTTTGTGTCTCAGTTTATGTGATATAGAAAAAATTTAGAAAGTTAATTAAATTTTAACATGATTTTAAAATATTTTAAATTATTATGTGAATGACAGTATTTTTTATGTAATTTTTAAATAATATAAGATTATGTGGCGCTGATAAATTTTTTAAAGTAAAAAATTAATATGTTTTTAAAATTTTAATTATTATGATCTATATTATGTGTTTACGTCATTTTTTAAACAATATATGTTATTCATCTATTTCTATTTATGCGACACTCGAGTGTTAATTGAACTTTTTATATGTTTTTTGAAATATTTTAAATTGTTAATTCTAGTGATTTATAGTAATTTTTATTTAATTTTTATATGTAGATATATTACTATTGTTAATTATCTAGACTTACAAGTCCTTCTACGTAATTTTCTAATTTTTAAATAATACATGTTATTTTTCTATCCCATTTTATGTGACGTTGATAGTTTAATTTCAATAATCAATCAAATTCTTTATTTACTTTTAAAACATTTTAAGTTGTCAATTATTGGGGAATCTTAGTAGCTTAGTTTGTTGATTACCTGAATTTTCACCTTGTTGGTGAGGATTTGATTCCTCACAGTGTAATCCCCCTCCCCATTTCCCCTTCTCCTACCCCCAATTTTTTTGTTTTAAAAAGTTATCAATTATTATGGTTTATAATTTTTTTTATACCTTCACGTAACATGTTTTTAGAATTATTTTATGTTGTCAATTATCATGAATAATAGTCCTTTTTACACAATTTTAAATATATAAAACTAGAGTCGTCAAAATGAGCTTGGCCCATGGGGCCAACCCAACACCACTCATTATTGGGGTAAAGTTAGAACATGATTTTTCAAGCCCATTTAGAATTAGAGCTTGTAAGCCCAACCCAACTAAGCCCTTGGCCCTTGAGACTTAATCGAGGTTGGGCCGGGGTTGACTCATGGGCCTAAAAATATTATTTAATTTGAATTAAAATAATTAAAGTTATAACTTATAAGACATAATTATTCTTTAGTTTACACATTTATTTTTTCAAATTTTCTTTACTTATTTATTTGTCAAAAAAAAATTATTATTTCCTTTAGTTGTAAGATGACTCAAATTTATGATTATTGTTTGTTATATTTTATTTTGAAAGTCTTCTCATTTCTTGATGTTATATATTTCGTATATGAAGTTATAATTAAAAACACCACTAATCATATGTATAATGCATATTATGATTGTAATTATTATATTTTTTCATATAATTTGCTAGACATGATAAAAAAAAAAACTTAACTTATTGATGAAATTTTAGTTTAAATTTAGATAGAATTTTTTTTAAAAAAAAAACGAAGGGCCGACTTGCCCCATCTCGCGACCCTACTAGGGTTGGACTGGGCTGGCCATTTCAAGGCCCTATCAAATGAAGGGTCGGCCCATCCTAACCCTTCAGATTCCTTAGCCCGTGAGACTTGGGCTGGATGGGGTTGGGCTAGCCCATTTTGACACTTCTATATAAAACACTAAAAATATGACAAACAAATTAAAATGGAATAACGATCGAGAAATTACCCTCAAGCTGCTCAAACAGTCATATTAACCTGCTTGATGAGCAACTTAAGATAAAATAATTACGAAGAATGACCTAAAAATATTATATGCTACTATTTTAAAATAATATATATAAAAGGTTAAGAAATAATTCAACAAATCAATGAAATAGAGTTCTTAAAAGATATAGGGAGTCAAACACAAAACTTCCAGCTCACAAAGTAACACTTTAACCATCAAACCAAATAAACTCTTTGCTTAATCCTGCACAAAAAAATAAAATAAATATCATGAAACAGACACCACACTGTGACTTCTAATATAGGAGAATATATATATATATTTTAATTATAAAGTAAAGAATGGCTATTTGTGAATTTTACATAAGGGTCAAATTTGTAGTTGATGATGAGTTTCTTTGATGGTCAAGCAGATAGAAAACAACACCAACAAAACGAAGATGCATTGTGCTTCATTACCAAAAAAATAAAGAAAGCTAGAAAGTTAAATATTGGGATTTAAAAAATCCAATATGTCTAATTCTTAATTAAAAATAAGTATAAATTTTAGAAATCTCATATTGTAGACAAATTTTAATTTGTCCCTATCGTTTTTAATATTATAAAATTTTCTTAAAATTATCTCATTCGGGATACATAATTATCACCCGATTGATACATAAAACGTGATTGATTTATTTTAAAAAAGAAAAAAAATCGAAGATCAGTTAAGGAATCCCAAAAATCAAGAAATCAAATTGTCATTCAAACTCTCACCCAAAAATCAAATTACCATTCAAACTCTCACCCAAAAATTATGAAATCAAATTGTCATTAACCTCTTCATTCTCTGTTCTTTGAATATAGATGCTACTTGACTTTATTTTGTGTTTCCATGTTCAGTGTATGGAAAAACAAACAGGGTGGCGTGCATTACTTCAGGTGGTACTACAGTTCCTTGGGAAAAACAATGCGCTCGTCATATCGATAATGAGTACTATGATTTAGATGCTTTGCACACACTTGAACTCACATACATTTGAAGTATCTTAGATGGAAAAACAATGCGTTTCTTTTTATCAGTTTTCGTTGTATCAAGTATCTTTAAATGCTATAAATTGTTATTGTATCAAAATTCTTAGTATCAAATTAATCGGGGATAGAAAATATAATTGTTTCAAGTTATCTTATATGTAAATTTCCACGTATCAAGTTATATGTTTTAAATTGTATGTATCAAATGATCTTTTATGTTTTTCTACGGTATCATTTAGGGATGTGCAAAAATCGAATCGACCGATAAATCAAATCGATAAAAATATTATTAATTTATTAATGTTGGGTTATTAGGTTATCGAATTTTTAATGGTTTTGAAAAAAATATATTTGGTTATTGGTTCGATGTTGATTTTTACCATTGAGTTATTGGATAAATCGATAACCCAATAAAATTATAATAATTTACTATTTTACCCCTTTGTAAATATTAAATATTAGTAATTTAATAGTAATAGGACACTACTATAATAGTACTTTACCTATTTTAATCTTTACCATAATTAAATGATTAGTTACCTATTTTAGTATTTAGTCTTTAGTTTTTACTCTTTCATACTACATCTGTTTTTATTAATGCGAATCCTGATTATCATCCTTATCGGATAAATACAAAAATCGAAGAGTTAAGGACTTAAAATCGATAAATTGAAAGCCGATAAAAATTATTTTATTAGTTTGTTATTGGTTTAGCATATTTACAAATCAAAAATTGATAAACCGAATCAATAATATATAAAATCGACCGAATCGACCGATGCACACCCCTAGTATCATTTGGCTGACATCAAGTATTTTTAGAGTATAATTTGAATTTTTGAAAAGAATCAGTTACAATCTCTTCGTTTTTTGAAAAGAATCAAGTATTGTATCAAGATTTGCTTTTGATTCACGAATGAACCGTCAATTTTTATTCTTTGTGTTTTTCCTTCACGAAATCGTTTTAGGCGGACAATTTGAATTTTTAGAATTTTAAGTGAATTAGTTGGGATCAAATAGAAAGAGTTTGAATTTTTAATTGAGTGAAATCGTGAAATTATGTGACTGAATGAGATTTTTTTGCTTTTTTAAAATTTAGTAATATTTAGTGATATGTATTTGGTGATACGTACCAAATACAAATTATGATACGTATAATAACATGCATTTAGTTTAATGCTATGTACGTATAATACATTCGACAATTGCAAATGAGACTTTTGATACCTTATTTTCGATAAAAAATAATAAAGGTTGTGTTTTTATAACTTGATAATCGATTGAAATTTGAGCATGATACGCATAATTTTGGGATCATGTCTCAACACTGTAGAATCTGAAAGTTTGCAATTTGATACAATGAAACTTGTTCAACAAAAAAGATTGATTTAAAGAATCAAACTTGATACAAGAAAATTATAAGTATGTATGTTAACTTGATATAAGAAAATCTAATAGTTTTCGACTGAGGTGGAACTAGAAGAACTTCTACAACTTGATGAAGTTTTTCGATTTGAGAACTTTTTGTGTTTGAACAAGATTTTTCGACTAAGGACGATCACCTGTCTGTGCAAGATCTATACTAAAGGATGGATCAGAATCCATAGTAACATCTCAAATCAACAAGGAAGACAAAGAGAACAACTGTGATTGGTGGAACAACTTCAGGTTAAGGAATGTTTTCATTACTAGAGGGTGACTAGGTAAGACCAAGGCTAAATGATGGTGAAAAATCCATCTGTATCAGTGACATGACATAGAAGAATATTTTGACAAAAAAGAAGAAAGAAAATGAAGAAATTGGATTTGGCAGAAAAAGTGGAAATGTTTCAGTTCTTTTCCTTTTAGTTTGATTTTAAAATAATGATAAAAATTTGAATTTGAAATTAATTGAGAATTTTTTTTTATTAAACAACTGAAAATAGGTAGATTGAGATGATATTGATTAGACTACTTAAAAATTAGGAGCGAATTTAGAATAAATTAAAGAGGAGTGTGAAAGTATAGACTAAGTATCTGAAAGATGGAAAGAGAGAGTAAAAATACAAGATTTCTGTAATTTTTTCAAACAGTAGTGATTATTAAAAATTATGATAAAATAGATTGTGTAGTTGTGTAATTTTTCCTTAGTGGTCTTTAGAACCTTACAATCCAAAATTATTATCCCAAAAAGATTTTTCTTTTTGATGTTACTGAAATTTTAATTTTAGAACCAAAAAGATTGTAATGTGATAGTAAACTGTTTAAACTTTAAAATCGTCAACAAAAATATTCCAACAGTGATAACGTAATCGAAGTTTGAAATAAAGTATATAGTTGTTTGGTACTCCCATTGATTTAGACTTGATGAGACAATAAGTCCCCACACAAGATTATTTAGTATTATAACTTTATATGTTTGTCATTGTGTTATAATGATCCAAAAGTATTTATTTGGTAGAAGAAATCAAACATTTGAAACAGTGAAGAATTTTGTAGCAGTTGTAGTAGCAGTTGAATGTATTGGAATATTAAATTTTTTAAATAATATAATTGTCTATATATGGCATAGAATTGACTCTCTATGTTTATCATTGACTATGTAAAATCACCAACTTTTAAAATGTTTCTTTCAAACAATATCCACCTTTTCAATTTGCATACTTTGAAAATCTTGATTCCATTGCAAGAGAAGATAGGTCAAAATTGACAAACTTAATAAACAACAAACTTGATTACTAAGTGAGAATTTAAAGAAAGTTAAAAAAAGTAGTTTGGACAAATATTATTACGATGAATTAAAATTTGCTTATTTGAGAAATGCTTATGGTTGGAATTGTATTTCGGAAACAAATATATATTTTTATGGAGTATTAGTTTATGTTTGATTAATCAATTTAAAAAATGACTAATGCCAATATTAGATTACCAATTTTTGTGTTCAAAGTTTCACAAGTACTTCTGAAAAAAGTAAATTCATCAACTTCTAAAAAATAATTTACCAGCTACTATTCAAAATTACTAAATCTTTCTCTTAAAGTTTGGCCATACATCCCGACTCTCTAAAATATTATTTTTTAAAATAAATAAATTAGTACTTCTGACTTCATAAAAATTTGATCAAACATGCTATAGATATCTTTTTTAAGGGGTCAATAAAAACCTTAAAAGACAATTACACCATTTATAATTTGAAGAACTAAATATAAGTAGTAATTTAATATTTTAGATAATGGAATAATCTTTTAAATGACATTCACCAGTATTCAAATCTCAAATTTGAATACGAAAAAAATATTTTTTAAAACATGATCTTAAAATATTGAGAATAGTTTAAATTTGCCCTTAGACCAAAATTATTTTTAATATCAATTTTGGGTTAAAAATGTTCCTCTTTTCACCTTTTAGATATTAATTGCTCTTAACGGATAAAAATGTCCCTCCTTTTTAATGGAATTTGAGATGATATTAATTTATTAGTCCACATAAATATCATATCCAATCATAAATAACCAACCCATCTAATTTTGTTATTGTTCTGAATTGTTAGGATGAATTTCTAAGAACTTATCATTGTTAAAGGATGAACAAGCCGAATTGAATCTAAATCTAGAATTCACTGAAGCTTATTTGCACCAATTTTGAATCAAAAATTGCATTTTCAAACGAACAAGATGTTGTTATCTCTTTTAAATCCTTTTAGTCATAATTGTCAAGTATCGAAGAAATTGTGCACTTTCAAATAAATATTTTTTAATTATTTTGAGTTGACTTGGATGAGTCGAGCTATTTACGTATGATATTTCATAATTTCATTAAGAGGGGGCATTTTTAACTCCAAAATAAATATTGTTAAAAGACAATTGAATAGGGGTGATTTTTTTTCTCGTCGCTTATTGTTGGCAGTCTGCAACATTCCCAAACTTCAGCCACAACACACAACATAATCTGTCCAAGTACTTAGACTGGTTCACGTTTTAGGCAGCAAGTAACGTTTGAACAATTAGAACAATTTACATGAACACTTTCCAACCTTTTATTGATATCTCAACAACAAAGGAAAAAGCTTCACGAATTTGTCTAAGGCATAGAACACCCTCCAATGCCTTAGACGAATTTCTGCCTCACATATAAAAAGACTGCAAAAGACAGTTACACAGGATAAGGCAACTACACATGCTCATGTGCCTGACATATGACCCTATCAAAAAAGCCTATCTGAAATAAACAAACTTTACAGTAGTCATATTCCAACAACTAGTACATAATTCAAATTTAAACTAAGCCACACATGTGCCACACACATGCCTTAGGCGAATTTGCACCTTGCCCAACATTTAAAATATTTTTTGTTGCCTTCCAATACTTAGTTTTATTTCTGACTACTTGCCAGCATTGTGCCTACGCATAAATCAGCATTGCCTTGTCATCGTCAAGTCCCACAGCCTTGCCTTGTTAAACCAACACACTTGCCCAACCTTGCCAAGCCTTAGTCTTGTCACGCAACACACTGCCTTGCCTTGCCTTTGTCTTGTCTTGATTTGTGCCTAAGTTTGCTTAGACTCTAGCATCCTTGGTTATTGTATCCAAGTTCACTTGCCAATACTCAGTAGCTTGAACACTTTGTTGCACTACCAACATTTAGCCGCACAACCACACTACATTGCTTGCCCACATACATGCCAAGGCTAATGTAGAAGTCCTTGCCATCCCCGTTCCATGTCACTTAGTTCAACTGGTGATCTAATAGACCATCCCCCACCTCTTGAACTCGATGTTCTCATCGAGATTATTTTGAGATAGTCATTGATTTGGTTATCAAACCGCCACAAGTTCTTTGCCTTCTCCCAAACAACATCTACCATTAACTTGCCTTTTATAAATGCACTAAGAATTTTGTCTTGTTGTTCTTCTTGCTTTTTCCCACAACCTTGTGATATAGTATTTCTTCAATTTCAACAGCAAACTGAATTGGTATTGAAGGAGGATCCCTCTTGTTCCTATTCCTGTCCGGATCATCATCATCTACAAAATAAGGTTTCAAAAAGTTAACATGGAAGGTTGGGTAAATCTTCAACTTCTCTGGCAGCTTCAACTTGTAAGCGACCTCACCCACTTTCTACACAACTTCAAATGGGCCATCATACTTAGGGATCAATCCCTATCTTACTTGTAATTTATTTTCAAATTTATGGAGTAAGATTCAACAACACCTGGTCACCCACATTGAACTCCAATGGGCGCCTATTCTGGTCAACATACTTCTTCAAACGTCGCTGAACTTTGCGCAGACTGTCTTGTGCCTAAAATATTATTTCAAGTCTATCTCTGGCAATCTTGTAAGCTGCTGGACACTTCCCCTGACTCTTTGTCTTGGAAACACCTAATGGCGTCATGGCTATCTGCCTAATACAATCTCGAATGAACTTATCTCAGTTGTTAACGATTTGTTCAAATTGTAACAAAACTGGATTGTATCAAGTAAATTTATCTAATTTCTTTGACTAACAGTCACAAAATGCCTCAATTACTCTTCTGACAAGTGATTTATTCTCTTCGTTTTCCCATCTATTTGTGGGTAATTTACATTAGAGAACTTTAACTCAGTCCCCATCATATTGAACAAAGCTGTCCAAAATCTACTTGTGAACCTTGTATCTTTGTCACTCACAATGTCAGCCGGAACACCAAAATACTTTACTATATTTTTATAAAATAACTCAGCAACAACTTAAGAAGAGCATAAGTTGCACCTTACTATATTTTTATAAAATAACTCAGCAGCAACTTAAGAAGAGCATAATTTAGGTGCAACAATAAAAATAACATATTTTGAAAATCTATCCACTACAACCATGACTAATGCCTTATTCTCAACTTTAGGAAAGTCAGACATGAAATCCATGCTTACCGATGACCAAGGCCTTTTAGGAATGGACAAGGGCTATAACAATCCTGCTTCCTTCTTACGTTCAGTCTTGTACACCTGAAAAATGTGATAAGTCTTCACGTATGCTTTAATATCATCTTCTATCTTAGGCCAGAAATACACATGGGACAATAAGGTCATCATCCTTTCCACACCTGGATGACTAGCCCAATTAGTGTCATGCACTCTTTCATCAAGTCTTTACGTAGTCCATCCCTATTTGGTACCACGTTCCTCCCCTTTTAAAATGGAGTAGATCGTTCTCGATCCAGTACCTTCTCAAAGTCTCTTTTTGAACTTGACCCATCCATTTGACATAGAGAGGGCCATTCAATGCACACAACCTGATCTTGTCAAGAAAGTCAATCTCAAGTTTGAAAATCGAATACAACAAATAGTTCTTTCCTGCTTAATGTATTTGCCACTTGATTATGTCTTCCTGGTTTATGCTCCCACACAAAGTCATATTATGATTCTTGCCAGCAATCATGCTTTGGACTTAGCTTTTTTTTTTAGTTTTAAAAAATATGTTAGCTATATTGTTAGTCCACACCACAAAGTGAGTTCCCAACAATTATACACGCCAAGTATGCAAACAATGTTGAAGCTGTCATGTGCACATTGCACTTCATCTATGTTATGTTGACCTGAATAGACACCCATTGCTTACTCTACAAATCTGAAAACAAATTACAAGTAAGACAAGGCGTAGGGGATTGATCCCTAAGTAGGATGACCCATTTGATGTTGTGCAGAAAGTGGGTGAGGTCGCTTACAAGTTGAAGCTGTTAGAAAGGTTGAAGATTTACCCAACCTTTCATGTTAGCATTTTGAAATCTTATTTTGCAGATGATGATAATCCGGACAGAAATAGGAACAAGAGGGATCTTTCTTCAATACCAACTCAATTTGATGCTGAAATTGAAGAAATACTGGATCATAGGGTTGTGGGAAAAAGAAAGAAGAACACTAAGATAAAATTCTTGGTGCATTGAAAGGGCAAGCCAATTGCAAATGTTGTTTGGGAGAAGGCAAAGGACTTGTGACAGTTTGATGACGTAATCGATGACTATCTCAGAACAGTCTCGATGAGGGAATCGAGTTCAAGAGGTGGGGGTGGTCTGATAGACCCCTACTCTAACTAATTGACATGACAAGGACTTTTACATTGGCCTTGGCATGTATGTGGGCAAGCAATGTAATGCAGTTGTGCAACTAAGTGTTGGTAGAGCAACAAAGTGCTCAAGCTACTTGAGTGTTGGAAAGTCAACTTGGATACATGTTGGAGTGATGACTAAGCAAACTTGGGCACAAAGCAAGGTACGACA
The DNA here is from genome assembly GCA_038996855.1 of Solanum aculeatissimum. Classification (NCBI taxonomy): domain Eukaryota; kingdom Viridiplantae; phylum Streptophyta; class Magnoliopsida; order Solanales; family Solanaceae; genus Solanum; species Solanum aculeatissimum. The sequence continues at coordinate 10,526 of JBCEWC010005144.1, read as the reverse complement.
AAGGCAAGGTAGTGGCGTCGGCAAGGCAAGGCAGTGTGTTGCTTGACAAGACTAAGGCTTGGCAAGGCTGAACAAGTGTGTTGACTTGACAAGGCAAGGCTGTGGGACTTGATGATGGCAAGACAATGCTGATTTATGTGTAGGCACAATGCTGGCAAGAAATCAAAAATAAAATTAAGTGTTGGAAGGTAGAAAAAAATATTCTAAGTGTTAGGCAAGGTGTAAATTCGCCTAAGGCATGGAAGGCATGTGCGTGGCTAATTCAAATTATGCACTAGTTGTTGAAATATGACTGTTGTAAAGTTTGTTTATTTCAAATAGGCTTTTCTGATAGGGCCATGTGCCAGACACATAAGCATGTATAATTGCCTTATCTTGTGTAACTGCCTTTTGCAGTCTTTTTATATATGGGGCATAAATTCGTCTAAGGCATTGGAGGGTGTTCTATGTCTTAGACAAATTCGTGAAGCCTGTTTCTTTGTTGTTGAGATATCAATAAAAGATTGAAAAAATACCTGTAAATTGTTCTACGTATTCAAACATTACTTGCTGCCTAAAACGTGAAATAGTCTTAGTACTTGGAGAGATTGTGCTATGTGTTATGGCTGAAGTTGTGAATGTTGTAGACTGTCAACAGGAGGTGACGCGAAAACAATTACCCCTGTGTCAAGCCTTAGATCAAGGAGGGTGTTTACAATATTATAATTTTCAAGAACTCCCTAAGCAGTGCAACAAGATAAATTAACTATGATAAGGCTCAGATTTACACTTTGCGCATCAAAACGAAGCCGATCAGACCTCATGGGGAATAATCACAGGGTGCAAAAATAAAAGGTAGGAGCTATCATTTACAACCTAAGCAACTATTTACATATTTGCAGAATATACTCCTACATATGTACCAGGTTAGCTTTTAAAAAATATCCCCATAAAAAAAAGAGGGCTTCACATCAAATCTGCGTGGTAGACATCCCAGAGGTGAAAGGTTTTACCACCATAGCAACCATCTCAGCCTTATCTGGTCGGAGAAGAAACAAAGGTTTAGGATCTCTGATGAGGTTTCAAGCAGTAAAGACGATGATAAAATCACACTTACCCAAGGAGGCTTCTTCGAGGCACAACTCCGCACACCACAAAAAAGATTCCACCATGGGCCTGCTGGGAAAATGAGCGAAGATGAGATTAGAATATTGCACATACCAATCTCAGGGGGACAAAAGCAAGCAGAAGATTCATGATTGGATTGAAGAGTCAATTGGGGTTAATCACCCAGAAGTACAAAAGCCAGAAATGCATATTAGTCAGTGCTTCCAGATACATCGAATGTTTTCGTATTTGAGGAGACTCAATTTGGAAACTGATGGGGTACTTCTCGGAAGTAGGGGTTTTTGTAAGGGTTTTTTTGGATTGTTGGGTTTGGGCCTTTACTTTCAGATAAATTGTATTTCTTTTGTGATGAATAAAACGATTCTTGGCCATATTTAATCCAAAAAAAGAAGATATAATAGGTAAAAGTGAGGATATTTTTAACTTAATTAACGTTAAGAAAAATTGAGGTTTAATATTTTCTTGATTTAATAGATGAAAAGAAAATATATTTAAATCATTTTCAATATGTCCTACATTTTGATCCTTTTTTTTTTGGTCAGCAAAATTTCCTTGGTAGACGATTATTCTAATAATAATGTACTCATGGTATACGTCTTTCCACCAAACCATCATGATTTTTTTCCTCCTAACAACACCCAAATTTCAATTATTTTTTAACGACCTTTGACATTGTGCTAATTATTCATGTAGAATCAATAATTTAGAAATTATTATTTGTTGCAGGGTTTTTCAGATTTGGTAGCATGGTTTACTTACAAAGCTCCTTTACCCACTAACACATTTATTACGTAGACTTTCTATAAACCTAATAAAGTTTTCAACTCTCATACTCTAACTAACTTACAATTATGAATAATTAATGTACTTTTAATTTTTACTAATCATTGATTCGTCAAGATAATTAGAACATCGTTAAAGTGTTTCTCATAAAATGCTTGTTCTCTTGATTTATTTGAATTTTCTTTTGTTGAAACCTTTTATTCCCTCCGTGACCTATATAATTTGGTTACGTCGATTCCATATCAATGATATAGTATAGCTATATAAGGATAATCGATTAAACATCTTCCTTCAAATTAAAATTTATATTATGTATATAAAAAATTATTTTATGTATCTATGATAAATTTGAACACCCTTAGTGAAATTTCTAATTTTTTTATTGTTTCATTTTAGCAAACTCAAACACTAGCCTTTCTTTTTTTTTTTTTTATGGTACATCACTTCAGCATTTTATTAATTTAATTCTCACACACACAAAAGAAAATTCCAGTTTTGAAATGATGAAATGATCCAAATATAGATGATTCCATTGCAAAAATTAAACTTTTAATGAATGCTTGATATTATCCATAAATATGATACTCTCATAATATAAAAGGTCAAGAAAGAGGAAATATTTCAAAAAGTAAAATGGGAAAGTGAGAATGTCAGCTGAGTATAACAAAATGCATAATAATAAATCCTTAGAAGGAGTTAAAATACATATAAATATGGTATACCACCTAATTACCTTTTTTTAATTTTCAAGCACATGTAATTTGTTGGTAAACAAATTAAAATGGTTAGAATAGTTGTTTTATGATATAAATAAATTTAAAAATAAAGAAAAACTTAACCCCATCATAAATATTTTTAATAGTAAACAATTATTTTTTTCTATACAAAATGGGATATGTGAGATTGATGAATGCATAAATGAAGATAAGATGTGTCCAGGTATATATGAACTCATGATTTAGTAACAAATTATGAAGTTTAAAATGTGTTATGGGTTCAGTCCTTGCTAAATGAGTGGTGTATATTTCAGGAACATGCAATAGTTGTATCAGAATAAACTTGTAATCATGATCAAGAATAATTATTTAAATTTGGAATCTCGTACAACAACTAAATTATATACTACGTATATTATTCATTTATTGCGTTTCACCCCACCCAAGAAAGAAAAGAAGAAAGAGACACATCATACATTCTTTTCATAGTTTCATTAAATGATTAGGATATCCAAAATAATAAAATCATGAAAAGAGAAAAAAATAAAATAAAATAATGAACAAGTGCTGAGAATTTCTCTAGTTAGAGCTTCTAAAGATGCTTAATTAGCCCCAAAAAAAAATTAAATCAATGAATTCCGAAAGCACGATATATGTAAGTCAAAAAAGAAGAGTACGTAAACCTTCTTATATTAGTGCAAATTTTTTTTATACAATCGATATATATAACTTAAACACTCAAAAATTATAAATCTTTAATGTATATCTATATGTGACTTGTGAGTCTACGATACTCGATGCCCTATAAAAAAACATTAGACTAACAAGGACAAAAAAGAAAGGAGATAAATATATAATAAAATTAATTTGTACTACTGGAATACTGTACAATTTAAATAAACTTGAGTCAAAAATAAATTTCAATGAAACTACCCAAAAACAAAATGCTGGTCTTTTTGCTTCATGGCCCAATCCTTTTGAGGTTGTTTCCATTGTGTCTTAGAGAAGGAGCAGAAGGTGGAATTGGGACCCCTTTTGGCAAAGACTCATAAGGAGATTTATTCTTCTTATTATTGTTGATAATAGGGAAAGGCTTCACCTTGAAAAATTGTGTGTGAGTTGCACCATGAGCATGTTGTAGTTGAATCATCACAAGGATAAAAATGATGGATATTGTACTTGTGTTTTTTCCCATCTCCCTATAGGCTTGTTATAAAGTTAGAATGTTTGTATATATTAGTTGAAAGAAAAGGGAAGAGGTGTGTGGAGAGGACCAAAGATTTGCAATGGAAAAACAAGTGATGATTTGTTGTGGGATTGACTATTTTAGTTGTTGTTTGATTCATGTGTTTGTTTAAAATATATATATATAGTAGCAAGAGGAAAATGAGGGGGGAGGGTGACTTGTGTGTTAAGTTTTTCTACTAGAAATAAATATTACTTCCTCTGACGCTTAATGTTTGATCCACACCCCTGTTAGGAAAGTAATTAAATAGATTAACCAAGAATATTCAATTAAATTATCACTAATAATAATCAATAAGAATTATAGCAGAGTAATAAGCATTCTTTTATTTTTAATCAAAGATTTAAGTTCGAGTCCACTTCACTTATCATCTTTTAAGGCCTACTTAGAAAAATCACCGAAAATGGCCATTAAGTCATTTCCCCCTTCTGCTGCTACGTCGTCTTCTTCTTCTTAATTGCTTTCTTCTTTTTTTTATAAAAAAAATTGATGTACCGCAAATATAAATTCTTTTGAGCAAATTATATATTAAAAGATTTGAAATGTTAAAAAGATTTCATGTCTAAAATTTAAGATTATACAGAGATGATTTTGAGTTGGCCAGAATTAATAATCAATATATATATTTCATGAATAGTTAAGTTATATTTAATTTTTTTTAATATACCAATAAACTATATTGTATAACTAATATATATTTTTTATGACTTAGCTTATTAGGTAAATAAAAAGATAAATAATTTTATTATATATATTTAAAATTATCCATTTTAATTTTTTTTAAACAAAGATGACCCCTTACCCCTGGTCAATTTTAGATGCAATGTCATAGTGACCCCATTTAATGAAGAAATGACCATAGAATGGAAGGAAAGAGGGAAATGAGAGCATTAAATGCAAGAAAGATATTGAAGGAAGAAGCATTAAATGGAGGGCAGGAACACATGTTTTCTTGGAGTAGCACCATTGGGTATCACAAATGGGACACTATGTTCACTAATAATTTTAATCCATTCAAATAAGTGTAATTTATTAGTATATTTTTAGTCACAATTTAAGCTCATGATATGTATTATCTATTATGACTTTAGATTCAACATATTTACATATATCACATTAAATTCCAAAAATGTGCATGTCATCATAAGTTGTGCTTTTTAAAACTTTTTATTTTCTTTTTTTTTCATTCTAATATAATATTCATCTAAGTTATTATGTGCACACTGTACTTTATCTTCAAAACAATTTTGACAGATTAAAAGTCTGTCAATTTTGCTTGATCCGTTTTTTATCATAAATCATCACATATATTTTGTTAGGAACTCAATTTTCTCGTATAAATGCTCTCCAATATCATAATAATCAAGTGATGCTCTAATATTATATGTATCATGATCTAAATCGATTATGCAAATAATATGCTTTAGACCTAAGCCCAAAGAAAAAGGAATGAGAAAGAGAAAATTCGCTTCTTTGCTTCTTTTTTTTTTATCATATTATATTTTTTATGCAAGATTAAAAAATTATCATCAACACCTAAATTGAAAATGCGAGCATTGAATGCAAAATAGAGCAAAGTTGTTGAAACAAGAAACATTAAATGAAGGAGGGTAAGTTCACATGTTTTTTTTTAGACAAATTGCCTTATTCATTATAGTTTGTCTCTCAATTTCTTGAGAAAAAACTAGCTAAAGAACAACATAAACAAAATTATTTTATTTATATTATTCCTTCTAATAAATAACTATCACAAATTTTTATTTATTTATTTATGAAAATATTGGGTCAATACATAAATCAATTAATTAAATTATAGAAAATACTTTCACTTTGTCACTTAAATTATATAGAAATTTCTAAGCCCAACGCTTTCTAATCTACTTTTGATCTTATATAGATCTTCTTGACTTTTCTTCCTTGTTCAGTGATAGATTTACTCCTTCTTTCAGTATCATAAACAACATTTCTATCCCTCAAAGGTATGTATGTGTATATATATCATATTATTCTATATCGGACTTATAGAATTATAATAAATAGATTTGTAGCTTGTTATAAATTCACTCTTAGGCATACTTTTTTTAATAAAGATAGTTCAGACTGTTCAAATCAACTTCATCTCTAAGTTGTACAGTTCGTAATGTTATTTTTCTGTAAATACACCAAACGTCTGTTTATCTTTTTTATAATAGTGTTCGAACTAAATTTATTACACCTACATAATTGGTATGAAAGTGAAACTATCAGTACATAAAAAAGTTTTCAATTTTATAAAAGCTAATATTATAAGAAATGCGGAGAGAAAAATTATATCATATAGTAATGAATAAAGTGGCTAAATATATAAAATTGCACAAGTGTCAAGAAAGAGGAATCTTTTGTTTCACCTTTTTCCACTATATTCTCATTTAGTACATAAGGCTATTTATAGCCATTTGAAGTGACTACCAAGTGTCACCCTCTTGCCAAGTTATCTTGGCTAAGGGATGACACATGGACAATTTAACTATATAGCATGTACCACCTCTTGACCACTTGGCAAGAGGTGGAACATGACACATATTTACAATACTCCCTCTTAATTGTCCATGTAGAAGAAAAGTTCTAGGTATTCTTAATACATATTTTTAGCTGCCTCATTAAAAATCTTACCAGGAAAATCCAGTGGTATAAAATCTTAGTTAAGGAAAAAAGAGTACAACGCGTATTCTACTCCCCCTGTTGAAGACCACGATCCAAGCAGTGGAGTCTTCACATTTCAATTTTGCGTACCATCTTCTCCAGAGTTGAGACTGACAAAGATTTGGTGAATATATAAATCTGCTGGATTATCACTTGAACGTATTTTTCGTACGTCAATATCACCATTTTTCTGGAGATCACGTGTGAAGAACAATTTTGGTGAAATATTTTTCGTTCTCTCCTTTTATGAAGTCTCCTTTTAGTTGAGCTATGCACACAACATTGTCTTCAAATATGATCGTAGGTACTTTGACACTATTCTTCTGTTCACACCTTTCTTTGATAAATTGAATTATTGATCTCAACCATACACATTCTCTACTTGCTTTATGAATCACTATTATCACAGTATATGATTTGAAAAAGTGACAATAATGGACTGCGTTTGTAGATCGTCATGATATAGCAGTTCCTCCGTATATGAACAAATACCTTGTTTGAGATCGAACTTTATGTGGGTCTGATAAATATTCTGCATCTGCATAACCAATAAGATTTGTACAACCTTTGTTAGTATAAAATAAACTCATATCAACAGTTCTCTTTAGGTATCACATAATATGCTTGACACGGTTCCAATGTCTCCGTGTTGGGGAAGAGCTATATCCTGCTAGCAAATTGACGAAAAACGTTATATCAAGTCTAGTTGCATTTACAATATACATAAGTGCACCAATAACACTGAGATATGACACTTCAGGACCAAGAAACTCTTCATTCTCTTCTAGAGGTCGAAAATGGGTCTTTATTCACTTCAAGTGATTGAACAACCATTGGAGTACTTAATAGATGTGTCTTGTCTATGTAAAATCGTTTTAAAATTTTCTCAGTATAGGCAAATTGGTAGATGAAGACCCCGTTGGCTAAATGTTCAATTTGCAGACCAAGACAAAGTTTTGTCTTTCTGAGGTCTTTCATTTCAAATTCTTTCTTTAGATATTCAATTTCCTTTTGAACTTCTTCAAGAGTTCCAATGAAATTTATGTCATCAACATAGACGACGAGTATAACAAATCCCGATTTTACCTTCGTAATAAAGACACTAGGACAAATGACATTATTTATATAGCCTTCATTTAGCAAGTATTCGCTAAGACGGTTATACCACATACGTCCTGATTGTTTCAAACCATACAATGATCTTTGCAATCTGACTGAGAATATCTCCGGAGATTTAGATTTACATGTGTCAGGCAATTTGAATCCTTCTGGAATTCTCATATAAATTTCATTATCAAGTGAACCATAAAGGTAAGCTGTAACTACATCCGTTAAATGTATTTCAAGATTTTCATGTACAGTTAAATCGATGAGATATCGAAAAGTTGTCACATCCATAACAGGTGAATATGTTTCCTCATAGTTAAATCATCATATTCAACACATGAATCACCATATCCAACTTATGAACCACTATATTCAATACATGAATCACAATATTCAATGAATCACCATGTTCACCTGTTCCATAACTATTTATAAAAAAATTCAACTAAACGACGGATTAGAATCCATTATCGACACTTATGAAAATAAAAAACGAAAAGAAAGATGAAGAAAAATGAACCTTTAAGTTTGGTTGATATGATTATGAACGGATATGATGAGGAAGACGAGATGTAGAAGACAAGTTTTGATAGAATTCAAAGATAGTAAGGTAATTTTTTTTAAATGGAAGATGTAAAATCAAGCACGGGAATTTAGGCAAAAAAGAAGGAGCAAGTTTAGTCTATAAAAAATGGATAGGATGTGAAGAATCATGTACCCATAATTAGGAGAGAGAATAAAAAAATAAAGGATTTTGAATTTTTTTAAAAATTGTTGGGACTTTTAGAGATTATTATATTATAAGTCGTGTAGTTATGTAAAATGTCCTCTTTTTTTTTGTATTCAAATTGGAGTCCGACTAAATCAAAATTCGTGTCTGGTTAAGGATTAAGGGTACTTACCACTCCATCACAACCTTTGTTGGTATGTATAATTCTTCAATATATTTGACTTATCCACCAAAAAAAAAACTTTTGAAGTAAACTATTAGGTATATTACTGCATAAAATTTGAAAGAAAACATAGAAAATCAATTAAAGTTGTTTCATTTATTTTTTATATCTTATTAAACTCAACCTCATGATCATAAATCAAATTAGAGGATGATTTATTTGTCTTGATACATCATATTTCTTAATGTTTATTTCTTGAAAAGCTTAACTCCTCTCCAACGAGACTCCATTCTATTAGACTCATTATCCTGTGCATAAACTCCAAATTTGAAATAATGATGGTCTCCACCTCTTCCTGATGCTTCATGTTTGAGATTTCCATTAATATAAACTTGTAATTTACTTGCACCAACATCATGAATCACATTTAATCTAAACCATTTGTTATAAATATTTGATTCAATCACTTTTTCTCTATAGTAATAGAGGTTTCCATCATAAACTCTTAGCATTAAAGTTGTGGCTGTTGGTGATGCTCCAAATACTTGCATTATTGACACACCTGATGAACCACTTGGGACATAGAAATTTGACTCAAATTGCCAAACACCAGATGAATAATCATGCCCCTGTATAATAACATTAATAATAAATCAACTATGGAATTTATCAGTAATTCCTACTATACACCTGAACTTGACACGAAATATTAGTTTCGTCCCCGAACTATTGATATTGTTAAAAGCACCCCTCTACTTGTCTAACTGAACTTAAATACACCTCTAATCTTGTTACATGAGTGAAATGCACCCCTAAATTCTTGTCAAGTTAAGGGGTTTTTTTAACACTTATGGTAGATCGGGGGTATATTTTAGTTTAGTTAGTCTAGTAGAAGGTTGTTTGTAAGACTGTCAATAGTACGGGGATGAAACTAATAACTTCCGTCAAGTTCAAGAGTGTTTTCAATACTGCTCTCGTTAACTCGTAGCTAAATTGGATTAGCATAGGATTTTTGTTATTTAGCTATGAAATTTTATCCATCGCTAATTCCTTATTTTCTAGTAGTATTCTTTTGTGCTTGTTAGTAATGCGTAGTTTTCTTATGTCCCAATGGTCCAATTTGACTCAATCGGTGAGACACATGAATACCTAGTCGATTGAGTCGAAATCAGACCATTGTAACATAACTATGTCATGTTATGATGACATAGTAATTGGCAATATAACCAGCCACAACTAACTTGAAATTAATCAAACCGATATACGAGTAATTAAAAATTGATGAATTTTTCTTTGAACTTTACCGTTATACGAATTTCACAACGAGGTTTTGTTTGGCTAGTGGTAGTATGAGGCTTATCAGTCTTGAACACCCAAAATTTGTGTACTCCATCAATGAAGGAATACCTTTGATTGACAGGCACATCATAAGGCTTTTGAATTTGGAAGTTGCTTTGGCTAATAGATATAGGAGTGAAACCATCAGTTGGATCAGCTTTGCATAACAAATGGTTTTGAGTTACAATTAATTGGAAAAGAGTGAATAAAAGCAATGGAAAATTAAAAGAAGAGTAGACCATGTTTTCTTGATGGAACTTAATACAATAGACTCAATTTACTTGAGTACCAAAGTTGTCTATTTATTGGGAAAATTAATGATGTTGACAGTTACAATTAACATCATTGAGTCATATTGCAAGGATAGATTGATTGTGCTAAATAGTCTTTGCCACTTGGTTTTGTATGTTTCTTCATATTCAATTGTCTTAAATGAATTATTGAGAATAGGGATGGCAATGGGCGGGTGTGGGGCGAGTTGAGTTCAATCCGTAATTTTTTTAAACTGTTTCGTCCCGCCCTGCATGATGACTTTTTTCATTTTTAACCCGTCCCATCCCGCCTCGCATAGACCCACCCCCGCTTAAATTTTTAAGTTCTTTTATTTTTTAATTGAATTTAATATGAAAAATTAGAATTCATAATTTTTTTAAT
>JBCEWC010005143.1:0-25634 GCA_038996855.1 Solanum aculeatissimum | reverse complement strand
AATACCACCATATGGGAGGTATTAGTTAATACCATGTACATGGTATTAACTAATACATGGATTAATTATCCATGGGTCCAAAAATCCTACCAAACATTGTATTAATAAATACCTAACTCTAATACATGGACTATTTATCCTAATACTTCCTACCAAACGACCCCTTAATATAACAGTATGGAACCTCAGCAGATGTAGTCTAGTAGGTGCAACAACAGGACATATCTTGGTGTGATTCTAGCATTTGCCACATGATTTCAATGTGAGATTAACATATACTAAACAAAGGTAGCTTGCGTGGCTTGCAAGAATGTACATTGAACCTTTATCTTTTTAAAGGTTATTGCTGCCCAATTAAATCACTTGAAATTTTATTTAGTAGGCATATCTCTGTGCAAAGATCTCCACAAGTTTAAAAGCTCAGTCTGTTTTCTTCTATTCAACAGGACAAATTTTCTAGCTGATTATTAACACATCATGATATTTACCATTTCTGTTCAATAGCAATAACAAAAAACAATCACTTGTAAATCCTTTGAAACAGGGCCGCAAGTAAGCCTTTGCAACGTCAAATAACGCGGAGCTTTAATGACTGAAATGCAAGGTTTCACACTTCAGATTTTTCTTTTATTTAATTGCATAAATAAGGTCCAACAGTTGCATTAAACTGACAACAAAACATGTAATTCGCTATCTGTGCTATCATAGTTCTTTAGTTTCCTTTTAAGTGAATAGCAGGGCTGTCGCCCTCTTTGCATCCAACACATCACCACCAGGAAGCATGTTTTCCAATAGCCTAGATAGGACAAACATTTCCTCACAAACAGAAAACACTGTACACAAATGACCCCAAAAAAAAAACACCACCCACAACATTTGAAGTGCACATTGATGCCTCGGATTATGCTATTGGAGGTGTACTGGTTCAAAATGATCATCCTGTTGCATTTGAGAGCAGGATGTTGAATCCAACGGAGCAAAGATATTCTACACATGAAAAGGAGATGATGGCAGTACTCCATTGTCTTCAAACATGGAGGGTGTATCTCTCAGGAACAAAGTTAGTAGTAAAGACGGACAATGTGGCTAATACTTACTTCAAGACTCAACAGAAATTGAGCTCAAAGCACGCAAGGTGGCAAAAGATATTAGAAGAATATGACTTTGTGTGGATACATAAACCAGAGAGGCAAAACTAAGTTGTTGATGCATTGAGTCCTCAAGAGGTATTTGTTGTTGTTTATGCAATAACTAGACTTGAATATGATTTTCTTGATAAGATTAAGTTTAGTGTTGCATATGGCTCATTATATGTCAAATTAATGGATCAAGTGAAAGAGGGAACAGTTAGACGATATTGGATCGAGGACGGTCTACTTTATTTCGGGGGAGGGGGGGGAGTCGTTGTACCTCAAGGTGATGGGTTGCGAAGAGAACTCTTGGGCATCTGGGTGTTGAAAGGATGATAGCATTGCTGTCCCGAAATTATTTTTGGCCAAAGATGGAGGATGACATTGAGGCATATGTAAAATCACGTCTAGTATGTCCGCTGGACAAGACGAAACGGAAGAAGGAAGCAAGTTTATTGCAGCCTTTACCCATTGCGGAGCGTCCATGGGCTTCTATTTCAATGGACTTCATTAGCGGGTTTCCAAAGGTGGATGGAAAAGCATCAATCATGGTCGTGGTTGACAGGTTCTCAAAATACGGTATCTTCATGGCTGCCCCTACTCTATGTTCTTCTGAAATGGTTGCTGAGCTATTTTATAAGCATGTTGTGAAAAACTTTGGTATTTCATTGGATATTGTGAGTGATCGAGATGCTAGATTTACTAGTCGGTTTTGGACTTCTTTGTTCAATATAATGGGCACTAATTTGAAGTTCTCAACGGCTAACCACCCACAAACTGATGGACAGACGAAAAGAATCAATAATTTGTTTGAGGAATATCTCAGACATTATGTGACTGCAAATCAGAGGAATTGGGTTGACTTGTTGGACAGTGCACAGTTTTGTTACAACTTACACAGGTCGTCAGCAACCGAGAAGAGTCTATTTGAGCTAGTGTTGGGCATGCAACCCAGTACACCATTGGAAGTCACCAGGACTGATGCACAAGGGAAATGTCCTGCTGCTCACAAGTATGCGCGTGACAAGCAAGAGATGTTAGATGAGGTGCAAGACAGCTTGAGGAAGGTAGCAAAACGAATGAAGTATGCTAATCAGGGTCGACGTGCTTTAGAGTTCCAAGTTGGGAATAAAGTGTTGCTGAAATTGACTCCACAAATTTGGAAGAACATCAGTGGCATAACAATGCATCGGATTGCAAAGTATGATGGGCCTTTGGAAGTGGTTGAAAGAGAGGGTGAAGTTGCTTATAAGTCAAATCTACCAGAAAGAGACTTTAGATTCACCCCACATTCCATGTGAGCTTTTTGAAGCCTATTTATGGAGATGCTGAGGACCCAACAAGGTCGGCGTCAAGACGTGCTCCACCTGTGGTTCGGGCACATTTTGAAGATCAGATTAAGAAGATTTTGGATCATAGGCTAGCTGGATATCATAAGAAGAGCAGGCAGGCAGACAGAGTTCCTGATTCATTGGAAGGGCAAGCAAGAATGTAATGCAACCTGGGAGAAGGCAACATCATTGTGGCAATTCGAGGATCAAATTAAAAGCATTCCTTAATGTTGTTGCACCAAAACAACCTGGTCGGGTGAGGCGTTCTACCTCATCGAGGACGATGAGATCATCAGGTGGGGGAAGTTTGTCAGACCCTCAACTTGATGGTTCGAGTGGCTCGGGCTTGGCTAGTGATTTACCTAATGAACCTAGCCAAGGCCCCTTGACTTCAGTCAAGATAAAATTTAACTAAGGAAGACTTTGGCAGTGGCGTGGCTAAGGCATGCAAGGCAAGACGTGGCTAAGGTATGGCAAGGGTTGGGCAAGCTAAGGCAATGCAAGGCTGGACGTGGCTAAGGCATGACAAAGTTGGACAAGCTAAGGCAAGGCAAGCTATGACGTGGCAAGGTCATGGCTAAACAAGTTTGAGGCTAGGTGTTGGGCAAGGTCAAAGACACAGGAAATCAGACCCCAATGGCAAGTTGTGCAGGGCAATACCTGTGCCATGGCACAAGCACGTGTGTAGGGCCTAGGCATGGCACAAGCATGCAGGGCAGGTGCAAATCTGGGCACCAAGGGCAAAGCATTGGCGCCAAATTTGAAGGTTGTCCGCATGTACCATGCACATGCGTGGGCAGTTAGCGGTTACTAGAAGTTTCCAACCATTTTTGACATGTCAGCAAACCTAGATAAACTTGTAATTCGAATTTTAAATTAAACCTATCAGTTGGGGATGTCAACTGAGTTGGCAGGCACATGGCTGGCACATGACTGGGGCATGCTGTGGCCTATTTAAAGGCACAGGCAGCCAGTCTAGACAGCAAGGTTGGCCTGGACGAATTTTGTAAGCTAAGTCTTTGTGTGCTTCTTTATTGGCACGAGTTAAATAACAAAGTTTGGAATTTGTTCCTGTATATGCGTGTGTTCTTAATTTCATAGTCAGTGTTTGTGTTGGGGCTGGATCAAAGTTAGGCAAAAAGTAGGCTGAGTCTAAGTGATTTAGGCTGCCAATTAGGTTAGATCGCAAGGGTTGACCCCATATCAACACCTACCACTAGTGGACTTAAAATTATTCTGGCTTAAGACTTGGACAGGCCAAAGGCAGCTGAAGGACAACGTATTAGCCTTTTTAAATCCCAAATCAAAATTAAAACGGTTGAGCATTTCATATATAATATCCATACTCATCCTAAAAGTACAGGCCAAAATCAGGATTTCCTCATCTTTGTTAACAAACTGGAGTCAATCATAGAATCATAATGGAAAAGCAGAGAGAGGGAAGACTGATGCAGTGCATGGAAAGTCAGATTGTTCAAGGGGAAAGAACATAGTTTGGAAGTAGCTCCACGGAAAATCAACCTTGGGAAAGAGAAGTAACCCAAAGCAGATAATGAATTTAATGGCATAAAGTCACTAGAAGTGGACAAATAGATCAATGAGGAAGAAGCAAAGGAGAAAGTGACATTGTGGATACAATCAAATTAGGAAATTTGGGGCAGCTTTTGAGGGGTGCGAGGACATAGCATATGAACAGCTATTAAGGACCGAACAAAGAAGGGGGATGGAACAAAACAAAAGGGGGAATGAGAAGCAGGATAATCGCAAAGCAGTTATTCCTAAAGAAATTAGGAATTTAGCTTTCAATATGAAATTCAAAGAAGGGGAACCAAGAACAAGAGGGAGAATCGCACGGGGGGCTGTCACAAAGATAAAAATTTTATCTTGAAATATTAGAGGGGTTAAATGGGGAGAACAAAAGAGCACTTCTAAGAAATTTGTTGCTTCAGTGGGGGGGGCTAACATTCATGTGTTGGCTGAAACTCAGCTAACAAGAAATGATTCAAATCTCTACAAACAAATTTGGAACAACATATGATTGGGAAAAGGCCATTTAAAGGCTATTGCAAGGAGTGGGGGGATAGTAGTGCTATGGGACAAAAGAGTTTGGAAGGGGGAAATGGTAGACAGTGGAGAACAAATGCTCACTTGCAAATTTGAGGGCATTGAAAAAATACTGACCTGGCATTTAAGCGCAACTTATGAGAATGTGATAGAGTAGAAAGGAGGGAACTTTGGTGGGAACTGGCAGCCATAAGAAGCCTCTTTGAGGGACCATGGTATTATGGGTGACCTCAACATCACCAGATACCCAGAGGAGAGAACCAACTGTCAAAGAATCAAATGGTGCAATGACTGAGTTTTCAGAATGGATCAATCATCAATGACATGGAGCTAGTAGACCCTCCTTTATTTGGAGGATCTTACACTTGGAGTGAAAATCATGAAAGTGCTTCCACAATAAATAGATTAATCACTCTTCACAGTGGGAGGAACAACATCAACACATCAAACAATCACTGATGCCAAAATTGGGATCAAACCACAATCACATCAAGCTTATATGTGGAAATATGGATTTCAAGAAGTCGTATTTTAAGTTTGAACAGTGGTGGTTGGGAGTAGAGGGTTTCAATGTGACAGGGAGCCCAGTCTACATCCTGACTACCAAACTAAAACTCCTAAAAGGGAAATTAAAAAAATGGGGGAAGGAAAACAGGAACAACCAGAGACACAGGAGGGAGGACATCCTGAACAAAATTGTTGGATTTGGAATATCAGGGAGCAGAGAGTATTCATGGATGATGAACTACTCCAGAAGGTTCTTTTGGCAATGGAGTTTGAGGAGGCAGTCAAGAATGGGGAGATAGCATGGAGAGAGATCTAGAATCCAATGATTGAAAAATGGAGATAAGAACACCAAATACTTCCACAGCACATAAGAGATGCAACACCATTGACAAAATTGAAGTGGAAAGGACTAATATCACTGATCCGGAAGCTATCAAAATGAAAATACTAGACTACTATCAGAATCTCTATAGAGAGACAGACATGGAGACCTCAACTAAACTTACAAGACTTCACAAGCATTAGTTTGAAGGAACAGATCTAGATTTCAGAAAAATTTTGAAGAGGAAGAAGTCTTACAGGGCATCAAGGTCTGTGCTAGTAACAAGACATCAAGACCTGATGGCTTCCTGATGAAAATGTACAAAGAATTTTGGAGTGTCTTGAAAGAAGAAATATTGAACACTGTGCAGCACTTCCATGAGTTCCAAGATTTTAACAAGAGTATCAATGCCACTTATGTGGCACTTATCCCAAAGAAAAGTGGAGCTACATTGCTGAGGGACTGCAGGCCAATAAGTCTAATCAGTGGGATGTACAAAATAATAGCTAACGTGTTGCTGAAAGGCTCAAACAGGTGGTAAACAAGCTGATAAACCATCAACATATGGCATAAGGGCAGACATATCATGGATGCTGTCTTAATAGCCAGTGAATGTCCACACAAGGTTGAGAGGAGAGGAGAGGAGAGGAAGCTGGTACCATGTGCGAACTTGATTTGGAGATGGCATATGACCATGTAAATTGGGGGTTTTTTCTAAACATCTCAAGAAAGATGGGGTTTGGAGATAAATAGTTAAAATGGATAGGTTTTTGTATTAAAACTGTCAGGTACCAGAATGGAGAACCTATGGGGTTTTCCATCTGAAAGGGGCTTGAGGCAGGGTACCTCCTCTCCCCTTTACTATTCATATTGATTATGGAGGGGCAGAACAGCATGCTGAGGATGGCTGCTCAAAACAGATGGATAAGGAGATTTGAAGTTAGTAGCAAGGTAGGTGTGAATTATGGAGATTTTCCAATTATGTATGCTGACGTGATCTTCCGTGAGGCAAAAGAAGATCAGATCAGTTATGTCAGAGTGATACTTGTTTCTGGTCTGAGGGTCAATTGGAGAAAAATCAGTTAATTCCATATCAAGTAGCACAATGCAAAGATTGGCTAACATCCTAGGGTGTAGGGACTGAGAAATTCCCAACAACTTACTTGGGAATCGTCTGGTCAGCAAACATAAAGAATTACTTATATGAGATGGGATAATTCCAGAGGTCAGAGAAGAAGTACCCACATGGAAATCTCAATACTTGTCACTTGGGGACAGACACATTAATAAATGTAGTGTTGGACACCCACCCCACTTATGTCATGTCTCTATTTCCCCTACCCGCAAAGATGTTGAAGAAACTGGACAAACTTAGAAGAGAATTTCTATGGTTTGGAAACAAAGAAGGGAAAGGTAGTTAACTGGAAAACAGTGCAGCTACCAATGAGCATCAACTAGTCTGGATTCCAGACGAACAAGGGAGATTCTCAGTTGGATCTGCTTACAGGAAGTTTCAGAGATCAGGTGCAAGGAGGCTGGCCATGGAAAATGATATGGAAAGTCAAGGTTCCATTCAAGATAGCCTGCTTCTCCTGGCTTCTGGCAAAGCAGGCTGCACTAACTCATGATAACCTAATGAAAATAGGCCTCCAATTGTGCTCCAGATGCTCTTTTTGTGAATGTGAGGCAGAGACAATAAATCATCTCTTTCTACACTGTAGAGAGACGGTGAAACTTTGGCAGATCTTCATCAATCTTAGGGGTATTAACTGGACTATGCCTAGGAATATAAAGGAAGCTTTAGCGTGTTGGAACAGGGATGGAAATCAGTCAGGGTACAGAGAGAGATCGAAGGTTGTTCCAGCGTGCATTTGGTGGACTATTTGGCTAGAAAGGAACCAAAGATGTTTTGAAAACAAGAGCAGCTCTATTATGAAAATGAAGATGAATTGTATGATTCTTTTCTATTTTTGGTGTAAGCATGAATATCCTCAAGAAGAAGATATTCCTAATATTTTCGATTACTTATGAGATTATAGGAGGCTAGTTTTTACATTTCTGTGATCTTTATTTGTAAGTATTACTGGAATACTCCTGGAGTATCCCTCTGTTGGTAATACAAGTTACCTTCCTCAAAAAAAAAGTGCAGCTACCTAAGCTCTCAAGTGGTCTTGGATTAGGAATCTTAGAATCCACAATAAATGCCTCTTGATGAAATGGTTGTGGAGATATGTGGAAGAAGAAAAGGCTGTTTGGAGAAAAGTTATACGTCTCAAGTATGGCCAAGATTTCCAATGGTGCACCAATGAGATCTCTATACATATGGACTATGGAGTTTCAGCATGAAGAACAATAAGATCCTTCTGGACCAAACTAACAGGAAACATCAAACTTAAAGTCGGAAAGGGAGCTAAAATCCTATTCTGGAAAGATGTTTGGGATGACAGGATTAAACTAGCAGGAAACATCAAACTCAAAATAGGAAATGGAGCTAAAATCCTATTCTGGAAAGATGTTTGGGATGACAGGAGGCATTAATGCAGTCTTTCCCTGACTTATTTTCTTTCTGCAGCAATCCTAATATCACTCTAGCTGAGAGATAGTCAAATGGTTGGGACATATCTTTCAGCAGGTATTTGAATGATTGGGAAATAGATATGGTGGCACAACTGTTACATGTGATCAGTGAGCTTAAAGGTTTTATTGCAAGGCTAGACATAGTTAACAAGCTCTATAGGAAAGAACTGAGAACTCAGCAAGGTCTCAGACTATCTAGATGGAAACATATCTGGACAAGCCAAGCACCAAGCAAGGTCAAATGTTTTGTACGACTGGTAGCTAAGAGGGCTTTTCTGACTCGGGAGGCACTACGGAGGAAATGTGTACAACTAACATCAAGGTGTTTTCTATGCAATGAGACAGTTGCAGAGTCACAGATCAACTGTGGTCTCTGACTTTTGAGCTCACAGGGTGTTGGCAATGCCAGAGCATACTGCTGACCTGCCGAGTTGCTGGATCAGCCGGCAGGAGAGGAGGAAGCAAAAGCCAAAAGAAGTGCTGGAAAATGATTTCAGCTTGCATACGGTGGTCAATATGGAAGGAAGGAAATGGAAGATGCTATGAGAACAAATCAAACTCCATACAAAAAGTTAAAGAGATGTGCATATTTGTATTTTTGGTGTAACCATGATTGCATGGAGGAGGTAGAGCAGCTAGTAAATATGCTATCGTCCTTGTAATTAGCCTTTCTAGCCTCTCTGCAAACTAATTTTTGGAGGTCTCCGGGCAGAACCTTAATGCTGAGGAATACAACATTACCATTTTCAAAAAAAAAAAAAAAAAAAAAATATATATATATATATATATATATATCTTCTCAATCACGGAATGTGGTCAAAGGACCCAAGGTAAGTAGACCAAATCCGGTATGGATCCCACCCATGTCATCTCGAGGGGATTGAAAAGTTTGCGCAACACGGTGGCATGTCAAGCCACGCAGCGAGCGTGTGAGTACTATTCTGACAACTTCTGAAGTTAATTCTTGGCTCATATGGCTGGCCATGTGATCTCGACCTATATAGATTTGGTTATTTTGGTGTTGCCAGAACAATGCTTTTGTGGCATTACAGTTGATTTCCCCAGCCTTCTTCATTCTTTCAGCAGAGTATCAAACTCTTTCAAAGTCGTATCAAGCATCTGATGAGTTCTAAACTCTTCCAACTCCACTTTACATTTTCAATCATTTTTTTATGGGTGAATCTCTCACTATTTTCAGCCGATGTTTTCCATGATAGACCCCTCTTCACTCCAACATGTCATTTGGGCTTGATATTTTTGGCTCCAAAAATATTGGAGTTGAAAATTCAAGCCTTATGATTAATTCAGAACCCTTAATAGGAAGTTCAAACTATTTAACTTGACTTTCATCGATTGTGTTATGGAGTAAAGGTCAAAGTGTTCACGGTCACTTAACCAAAAGGCTACTGAGGTAGATGATAAGGCTCAAAACATAGTGGGAAAAGGTTGATGCTCAATTATGTAGTTCTCCTCTGATGATCTATTTATTCCAAGTGGATGCCCTTGTTTCCATTCTAGACATGCAATTCAATTTGGAAAGAAGCTTGCACTTTATACACCTAGTGACATATATCATTTTCATGATGTGACATCTCGAACAACTAACTTACAACAACATGAATTGTATATGTCGACTGACTCGGGATAGGTCCAGACAATCATGAAGGAATTTGAGAAGTTAATGTTAGTTATTGCTAGTGTTGAAAAATAAGTGGAGCAACGACAGAAGATGTGTATAGTTCTTACACTTGCTAAACTTCCTAACGACCTTTGTTCAGTGCATGACCAGATTTTTGCCAGTCCTACTGTTCATACAGTTGCTGAACTATTCTCACGATTATTTCACCTGGTCCCGCCACTGAGTGAAATAGTGATCTCATCATCAATTGTTGACTCCTCCATTCTCGGATCTTCAAAAATAGATAATCAAACATTGTAATCTAGGAAAACCAACGAGGAGGTTGTTTTGGAAGATCTCAACTTAAGTGTAGTTATTGCAATAGGCTTGACACACTCGTGAAGTATGTTATTCTTTGCATGGTACCCAAGAATGTTCATATTGCTCATACTGACACTGCAGGTAATTATACATTTTCTTTATATGAAGGAGAATATAATGAGTTCATTCAATATCGAGCATGCAAACACTTACACAAGTATCCTTTGTTACTCAGCTAGATACTTTTAATGTTGGTACTTCTTTGCTAATGTTTCAGAGTCTAATGTCCTTGGATCATGGGACGTTATTGAACAATGGATCTTGGGCGTAACTTATCCCCCAAAAATTAACTCGAAAGGTGAAAATTTCCAAAGCCACATCTGAAGCTTCTTCACGCAACCCTCACGCCCAGGGCCGTACATCTAGAGCGTGGGCAATTCAATATGGTGGCCCAATAATGAGAAGCGAGAATCGGGACGGGTCCTACTCTAATGCCATAATAAGAAATAGATCTTAGATCTAACTCATTCCCAAAAGTTAGCCTAAGAGTTGAGGATTGCCCAAGCCATATAAAGATACCACCCATCCCTTTCACCACTAATGTGGGACTTTTTCACAATTTTTTATTCAGTCTCTATCTCTTCCTACTAATACTTCAGTCAATAGGATCCAAACAAAGGCAAAAGGAGTTGAACAAAATAATCCCCTATTCTCCCATGCTAAACTTTGTTCTTTATGTTCGTGATTGTTCTTTAAATCTTGCATCTGTCAGTCGTCAAACTCATGCCCTAAATTTTGTTGTAATAATTCTTCATGATTTTTTTGTTACGCAAAATGACAGTACGAGATAGACAATTGGCGCAAGGCATGAATCATAAGGCCTTTACTACCTTGCCTCTCCTAATACATCCCTAGCATGTGTAGGTACAGATTATCTAAACTTAATTCACAAACTTCTAGTGCATTCGAGTTTATCTAAACTATAGAAAGATTGTGCCTAGTTTGTATAGTCTATCCACATTAGATTGTGAGTCATGTCAACTTGGAAAACGAACCCGCACGACCTTTTCACGTAGTGCTGATAGCCGTGCTAGTGTTTTTCGCTATTAGTTGTCCTTTCTGTTTCCTTTTCTTTTCATTTCCCTTTGTTCATGTCTAGTTTATTCTGCTTATGGGTTTTTGAGACGAGGGTTCCCTGGAAATAGCCTCTCTACCTTTGAAGTAGTGGTAAGGTCTCCGTATATTTTACCCTCCCCAGACCCCACTTGTGGGATTCACTGGGAATGTTGTTGTTGTTGTTGATGATAGTCATGCTAGTCGATTTTTCATTAGGTCATTCTGATATTTAGGATCCTTGCAGAGTTCGCTCAACCTTAGGATATTGTTATTTTGTTAGTTCCATTGATGATTAATGAATATGTACTTTGATTTTCTTAATGAAAGATTGTTTTGGGTTATGCTATATACTTTAAGAGTTTTTGTGCGGTTATACAAAATCAATTTGGTGTTTCAGTTTGTTCTTTTTGTAGTGATAATGCCTTGGAACATCTATCCACCCAGTTTCAGCATTTTATGACTTATCAAAGGAATTATTCATCAAATGTCTAGTATGTACACCCCTCAGCAAAATGGGGTAGCAAAGAGAGAGAATATGAACAAACTTGCTCGCACACTTCATTCAATCCCATATTTTGGTGTGTTTTTTAGTGTGATGCAATTCTCAGGTCTTGTTATTTAATTAATCAGATGTCCTATCTTCCATTTAGAATCAAATTCTTTATTCAGTGTTGTTCTCACAATCCTTGATACTTTCTTTCCCCTCATGTTTTGGGAGCATATGTTTATTCACAACTTGGTCCTTAGAGAGATAATTAGCCCTTTGTGCTCTCAAATGTGTCTTCCTTGGTTATTCTCAAGTTTAAAAGAGGTATCACTGCTACGCACCTAAGCTTTGTTTGTACCTTATTTCTGTTGAGGTCATATTTTTTTATTCTTAACCTTACTTTACATCCTATATGATCATCCTAATATCTACCAGGTTTTATATATATAGACTTTTGAGAAATCTACAGTTATTTCTATATCTCTGGCCACCAATCCTGACTTCACGTCATTCACATCCAGCATCAAGCCCAAATGATTCATGTCCTATGTCAAACCCTAAGAATGCGCAGACTTGTCTCCTCTTAATCAACCAATGTCTTTCAAAACGTTATGCAATCCATTCATAATACTAACCTTCATTATATATTTTTAAGCTCTCATCATCTGTGATCACCCAATTATGCCTTTGTATATTCTGTCTTTGGTTTCCATCCTAAATCTACGCATGAAGCATTATCTCATCAAGGATGATGAAATATTTGTTTTACATTTGAGTGGTACTTGAGAGCTTGTTCCCCTTTTTTCATAAATCTATTGTTGGGTGTAGTTGGATTCATGCAGTCAAAGTTGGTTTGAACGACCAAGTTAATTGGTTAAGGCATACTTTTTCTCTTCTGGCTAAGCTAAGCATTTGTCTATCTTTTTCTATCCATAGTTGTTGTCCTCCATTGGCCTTATTATCAGTTGGCCAATAAGAATGATTTTCTCTGTCGTGTCCTTGAAGATGAAGTTTATATGGAGCAACCACCTAATTTTCTTGCTCAGGGGAAATCTAGTTGAGTTCATTAATTGTGATGTCGTTATGGGCAAGCAAGTTGGGAAAGTTGAAGCCTTTGCGAAAGAAGAGAGAATTTCTCAAGTTGCAATGAGACGAAGGAATAAAAAGAAGTCAAATAGAGAGAAGGGATTGCCTTTGATTAAACAATAAACAAGATGGATTTACATTGAACAAGAAATAAAAATGGAGGAAATATTTAAAAAAGATAGGGTTGATTGCAATGAAAGGGCAAAGCAAATTTGGCCTTAAGAACTTTAGCACGAAAGCCCAACGCATGGAGATGCATAAATCCATGAACCCGAACTTGGCAAGATGTAAAGATAGCATTTGTGAGATAATCATGACATAAATGAGCAATACCTAATCATTTGCCTTGTGAAGGTCTTAAAACTCCAAAACAAGGATAATATGAGAGAGAAGATAGAGAGGGGTTAGGAAGGGCAAAGTGGCAAATCTCCGGAGGAACAAAAAGAGATTGAGTGTGTGAAAATGAGAGTGGATTGCCATAAGGAGAAAATGAAAAGAGTGAGAAGGATAACTAGTGCCAGCTTTGGTATTAATTTCTTTATTTACAATATTTCTAGATTTGAAGATTCATATTTGCTAGGCATTGTTAACTTTTCGAGGAGAATGATTAAGAGGGTGTTCGGATTGGCTTTCTAAAAATAACTTATAAGCTAAAAGTTAAAAGTCATGTGTTGGAATAATCCAACTTTTGGCTTTTGACTTATTTTTTTATTTCTTTGGCCTAAAAGTAAGTGCTTAAAAGTACTTTTTATCTTTCCAAACATCACAAAAAAAAACCTTGAAAGCAAAAGCACGCAAAATAAATCGATCTAAACATTTTCTAAGAATGATCAATTAAAAGCTTGACATGAATTTTATAAGCTTAAAGGTGACAGCTCTTATTTTGGTGAATTAACTTACTTTCTTGGATTCTTTGTGAAGGTTCATCATTAAAGGAACAGCAAGGAAGGAAGAGGTCTAAAGTCACCAACTTGGTAACGAGGTTAAATGTTCCCACATTTTTTTAAGCTAAGATTGGTTTGTTTGGTTGGCTAGTACTTATTTATGGCCTTTCCAAAGCCATGGAGGTATATTTGCTTAATCTTCCACTCTAATGATAGCAACTTCGTAACGCTTAGGGATAATTATTTGATATTGCTCTTTGGAGCTAGTCTTAGGACTATGTTCTTTAAAAGTAGGTGACGGTAAAAAGATGAGATTTTGAAAAGACATGGCTTGGCTACACCCGTCTTATAAACAGATTCCCTTTCCATTTTAGATATGCATCCGAACAACACTCTATATTAGCCGAACTTCAACCGCATCAAGGATGGTTCATTCCACTAAGGAGAAACATCAATGATTGGGAAATTGATGACTTTTTGCTTTCAATAAATCAGCTAAACCCTCTACCTCCTTTGATCTCTCAACCTGATTCCATCATCTGGTAAAACTCCCACAATGAAATCCTCTCTACTGCTATGCAGACTTTACTAACCCCTCCCGACCATGTCTCCTTGGACTTGGAAGATTTCAAAGAAGAATCTGGCTCCACATAAGATCAAATGTTTCTCTTAGATCGTGGCTCATGGAAGATGCCTCATCATTGACAACCTTCAAATGAGAGACATCATTCTTTGTAGTCGATGCTATCTTTGTGAAGAGGAGGCAGAAGAAGTCAATTGACTCTTCTTAAATTGCAAGTTTACCCAACAGATTTAGCATCTCTTTTTTTTTAATCATTTGGGGCTTGAAATGGTGTCTGCCAAAAAACATCATGGACTTACAATTCCAGTGGTCGAGAGAGGAATGCTAGAGTTTTTGAAGACAAGAGGGGAAAAATTATTAATTTTAAGCTCAAGAGTATAGCCTTGCTTAGTTTTTGGTTCTACAAAGCTCCAAATTATATTTTAGAGCCAGAGGTGATTGTTGAATTCTTTTAGCTCTTCAAAATTCTCTCTTTCGGATGTACTTTTCATCTGCACTTAATGCTGGTTTTTTTGCTATACATCAATAAAATATTTACTTGAAATAGATTCTGTTTTCCTCCATTGATGAGAAAAAAAGAAGAAGAATTGATTGATCTCTTGCAAGAAAACAAGTGAACACTTGTACACACTAAGGAAATAGTGTAAGATGCAGACAGAGAATTGATTAATGCAGCTAGGAGAGAAACTTGTCTGGAATTTCACACCTGTTATTCTCCTTCTGGGATCAAATGTCAACATTTTCTCAACAAGATCAATAGCAGCTGGATTTACATGTGGGAACTTTTCAGTAAATGATTGTCGACGGTAAAGAGGAAGTTGTCGGATATATCGTTTTGCATTCTCATTTAAAAACTCCATTTCAGCCTCTGAAGGAGTGCCAATTAACTGCAAGAAGTTTCAGTCATCAGAATAATTTCAGTAAACGTAATCACATCGATAAATTTGAGTATAACATAAGATACCAAAAGAGATTTGGGTCATAACTATGAAAAACAACATATTCATGATACAAACTAATCATGCATTGATCATCTTGTTAATAATTGGAGAGGAAAGAGAGTGGCAGGTTAATTGTTTTTCCTTCTTAAAATTAAATACTCCCTCCATCCCATTTTATGTGGCACCCTTTGACTTGGCACAGTGTTTAAGAAAAAAACAGTAGACTTTTGAAACTTGTAGTCTAAAATCATTCTTAATTATTTGTGTGGCTAAAAATCATTTCATTAAGGGTGAAAGGGAAAATTTAACGTAAAATTGTTTCCAATTAGAGTAAGGTGACATTCTTTTTGGGACGGACCAAAAAGGAAAGGGTGTCACATAAAATGAGACAGAGGAAATATTACATATGTAACGACCCGTTAAGTTGTTTTGAGATATAGAGTTGTGTAGGTTATAAAAAGATTTATCTTGTGAATTTTAAAGGAGCTTTTTGGACTATGCAATAATTCTCATTATTTAGTTAAGGAATAATTTTAGATAATTAATTTAGTTGGTGGATTAAAATAATGATTTAGTTAATATTTTATGTTAATTATTTCATATTTATTAAAAATAGGTTAATAGAATTTTATTACCTTTTAATATATAATAGATTTGAAAAAAAAAAGAATTAAAAACAAATAAATAAATAACAAAAAAAATATAATATAAATTAAAAGGGTTGCATTCAGCCGCCCTAAAGAACAAAGAAAAACAGAAACGCAATACAAAATAACGACGCATGCAGAAAACATCGAGCACAGCAGAAAGGAAAAAAAATGCGGAGAAGAAAAAGAAAGGGAAAAAGGGAGAGAAAAATTATGATTTTCATATTCAAGCGTCAAGATAATTATCCCTGTCCTTTCTATTAAATTTTTATAAGATTATGAATAGATTTTTAGGGTAGAAACGTGTATAATTTATGAAAATATAGTCCTAGGGTTCTTAGAAGAAAAAATTGGTTTGGGGGTCGAATAACGATCCGTTTTAGCTGAAATTTGACATATAAGTTTAGTTTATTATGGGTAAACATATTTTGAAAGAAATTTTCAGATTCGAATTTGAAGGCTCGGGGTGACTTTTTTATCCGATTTTTTAGCCAAAAATAAATATAGCAATATGGGTGTCATTAGATTCGTATTCTTATGGAGATTACATATTTGATAGATTGGAAACGTTTTGAGGCATTGAAGAAAGAAGAAGCATGTGTGAATTAGCTAACTTGATTTCGGTTCTTCAGTTGAGATAGTTATGGTTTATTCTATATGTTAGATAGACTCTTAATAGTGACTGATATGCATTGAGTGATGTTGTGAAGTTATTATACGCGTTTAATTTATTGGGTTTGGATGATTGATATGCATTGTGATTGGTTTGAAATCTCAAGGCAATGAAATCCATAATCTTGAACTTACTCTACCAAAGTGATCCTTGAATAAAGAAGGCTTGATAAAATATTGTTAATGAAATGGAAAGTAATGATAAAGAATGATGAATTAAATATAATTGGATTAGGTGTCACGTTTCGACACGATATAATTGGATCGGGTGTCACGTTCTGACACTGTATAATTAGATCGAGTGCCACGTTCCGACATGGTGGAATTGGATCGGGTGTCACGTTCTGACACAGTATTATAGGATCGAGTGTCACGTTCCGGCACGATAATATTAAAGGAAAACATATTGAAATGATTTAATATACTCAATCTCAAATAACTCATCTCCCAAAAGAAGTGTGGTGTGGAGGCCTGAGTCCTCATGTTTGTTCTTGATATTGTTGTCTGATTATATACCTGTTTTATGATGTTGTCACTTGTACCTGTTGCTTGCCACCTGTTAAATGTTATAGTTGATTCCCTGATGTTACTTTATGCATATTGATTTCTATTTGAAGTCGGTCGATGATACCTACTCAATACATGTGGCTCGTACTGACTCCTACTTGTATTTTTCTTTGTTTTGATTTTGTGGAGTGCAGCGAGTGTTTCATTGACTTTGGCCCACCCTCAACTTTAGCCAGTCGTCAATATATCAGATTTCAGGGTGAGTCAACCTTCTAGCTCGTATTGGATTCTATTAGTTATGGCATGGTGTCCTTAGCTTTCGGACATAAATTATTTAATTGATCTATTTCGGTGTTGCTACTCTTAGACTTAGTATTTGAATTAGATGTCCTTGATGTGATGACTTTCAGGTTTTGAGAAAACGCTGTGTAATAGACTTAGTGATTTTGTTATTTTTAATTTATAGATTTGAGCTTCCGTATTATCATTGTACTTCATAAGTTGAACTTCTAATATAAGTTGGGATTTGTATCGTTGGTTCGCCCACTTAAGAGGTTAGGTGTGGGTGCCACTCACGGCCCATTTTGAGTCGCGACAACATATCTACATAACACTTTCTGAGAAGAAAACATAGTCGAGCACTTGTAACTCTTGACGTCTAGAGAAGCAACGGTTCAAAAATAAAACTACACTGTCTAAATTCTTTCATGTTTCCTAGATCTACAACTTGATGTTTCTCTTTGCATTTAGATGGATTTGCACAAAACATCTAGTACCAAAAAGTTGAAACAGGGAATATGAGATAAAAGAATGAATCCTTGGTAAACTCATTTGTTTAGTGTAAAGGGGGGAAGGGGTAAGGGGGAGAGGTAGATAGTGAACAATAGATACCTCCATAATAAGACGCAGCTGGTGTACATGATCTCTGCCAGGGAACAGGGGTTTTCTGTCCATCAATTCCATGAAGATGCAACCCACTGACCATACATCAATTGCTGCAGTATAGTCAGATGAATTCAACAACAGTTCAGGTGGACGATACCATCTTGTCACAACATATTCAGTCATAAAGTCAGTTTCAGATGTGACACGAGCTAACCCAAAATCACATATCTTCAAGTCACAGTTGGCATTCAAGAGAAGATTGCTAGGCTTTAAGTCTCTGTGCAAAACATTTGCAGAATGTATGTATTTCAACCCACGGAGGATCTGATACAAGAAATACTGCAGCCAAATGGAGAAGCATTTAGTTTTTGTCAGACAAATTTTGACACGATAATGCATTATAATCCCAACAACAACATATCCCATGCAATCCCACAGGCGGGGACTAGAAATGCTTTATAATCTAAGTAGCATGATATGCACTTATAATTAGGGTTGTTCATGAAAAAAAAAATCAAATCAAATCTAAAATCAAACCAAACCGACATATACTTGGTTTGGTTTGGTTTCCATTGTTAAAAAAAATCAACAATAGTTTGTTTGGTTTCGCATTTTTAATAAAACCCGAACCAATTAACTTTCTACAAAAGTTGTATAGACATATTCATGGTGTTTGTTGTAATAACCCTTTTCTTCTTTTTTTTAATGAAGGGCTAATGGGTAATTTTAACCAATAATTTTTATTAAAGAAAAATAATATAATAATAATAAAACCAGTCAAACCCTTTTTTTTTTTTACCTCTGTCGCACGTAACAGAGAAAAGAAAATTGGGGCAGCTTCTTTCATTCCTTTCTTTGGGGAAAAAACACACAACATCAAGGTGATTCGGAGAAGTTCATACACAGAACTAGCTTGATCTTTGCACCACTATTTTGGGTGATAAAGTGCAGGTATTTTCTTCTTGTTGTGTGCTCTTGTTAGTTGAAAACATAATTACCAGAATTTTCACCAATTAAGTTTTAACAATGAGATTAAGAATACCTTTACTTTAATTTATAGTCTAAGGTATTGGGTATTAGGGTTTAACCCTAAAATTGAAGATTAGGGATATTGGGGCTTGAGTTTCGCCAACATAATTGATATAAATAATCAATATTTTTTTCATAGATTGAGGCAAGTAGGGGTTGTTTTGGTGGGTGTTCTACGCGTGCAAGATTGTGGAACTTGTCATTAATAAGGTAAGTGAGACTTTAAGTTTTAGTGCTTGTTTTTCAAATATACTCTAAAAATATATTTTCTCTGCATGGTGCATGTGTTGGGAGTGCTTGACATAGTTGGTGTTTCTTAATTAGCCCTAGATATGCTATTTTGAGAAGAATATCGAATATTTTTATAAGTTATGTGTGGTGTGATGTTGGATACCTTCTTTATTATCGTGATGTGGTTACTAGGGGCATACATAGCTGCCGTAATATGTTAGGGGCATACCCATGCTGTTGTAATGTGTTAGGGGCTTTGTACATGTTGCCGTAGTATAATTTTAGAGCATTATACATGCTGCCATGGACTTGTCGGTGTGATGGGTTGATCTCCTTCGCTGCCGTTTATGACAAGTTTTGAGTGTGAATTGAACTGAGACATGTAGTGACCCTTTTGAACATTTGTTTGAACTTAAGGAGCTTATTATGAATTATATTCTTGTGTATATTATCTATGTATATCCGTTATGCAGATGTATTTTATAACTCTTGTTCCAGGGGTATTGAAATAACGAGTTGAGGATCTTACTAGCTTATATTAATATATAGCTCACTCCTTACTTGCATGTCAATGCAGATACTATTGCAGAGGGTGAGACTTGTGGCTGATAAGTTCGTTCTCGTGGACTCTATTGTTGAGGTGAGCCTTCGTATTGTTCATGAAGGCTACTATTTTCAACTCTATCTAGTACAGCTTATGTTTTTTTTCTTGGGGTTTGCATGCCCAACATTTGAATTCATGTTACTCTATTAGATGCTCCATGAACTTATTGTGGGATTTGGGCTAGAAATATTTTGTTAAATGACTATTTCTTTTCGTAAAGTATCTATGCGATATTGGTTTAATAACTATTCTGTTTTAATGAGTAGTGATGAGGTTTGGTGTTGCACATATGGTATCTTTGTGCTTTGATAATTTGGATGTGTGTATAGATGTTTGGTTCTCCCGACAGATAGTATTAGCGGGTGCCAGTCACATCTAGGAGGTGTTTTGGGATGTGACATTTGTTCAAGTTTTTTATTCTTCTATATTGAAGTTGTGAAGTAAAAGAGAAAATAAGAGAGAACTCCGCTTGATTATTCCCTCAAGCTTTTGGGTTTAAATAGTTACATTTTACATATTCTAAAAAGGAAAAAAAATCAATGCCTAATGACAATAGGAGTAAATTAAGCTACTTACTATAATTACATATATTCTAGAATATTCACAAGGACTTTAGTCCTCACCCTAAAGCTAGTGCACACAAATAACATATACCAAGCTTGCTACATATATAACTTATTTTGGGATCAACTAGGGACTCCGTAATATGTCTACAAGTTGATCATTTGACCACACAAATCTTGTGACGATATCTCCTAAGAATACCTAAAATGAAAATCAATCCCTATATGTTTGGTCCTCTTGTGAAACATTGGATTTAATGCAATGTCATGAGCAATCTCATTATCGCACACAAGTTCCATTATTTTTAATCTATCCAAATTAAAGCTCCTTCAACAGTTGTATTGATCAATGAGACATACGGTAGAATTAACAATAGACTGGATGTATGGAGAAGAGCCCTAGAGTCTAAAGGCTTTCGTCTAAGCAAGACTAAAACAAAGTACATGAAGGGCAAGTTCAGTATTGTACCACAGGAGGTGGATGGGGAAGTAAAGATTGAGGCTTCAGACATCTATCATCCCAAGAGAGGAAGTTCCAAATATTTTGGGCCAACATTCCAAGAAATGAGGAGATCGACGTAGATATAGCATATTATATTGAAGCGATGTGGATGAAATGGAAGCTCGCAGCTAGTGTTCTATGTGATAGGAAAATGTCATTGAGACCTAAAGAAAAGTTCTATAGAGTGGTTGTTACACTGATTATGTTGCATGAGGTTGAATGTTGGCCAGTTAAGAACTCTCACGTTCACAAAATGAAGGTAGAAAAAATAAGGATGCTTAATGGATGTGTCGACTTACTAGCAGAGACAAGATCAGAAACAATGATATGCAAGGCAAGGTGGGAATCGCCTCCATGGTGGCAAGATGTAGGAATCAAGGTTGAGATGGTTTGGACATGTGAAGAGGATGAGCATAAATTCCCTAGTGATAGGCTTTGGGTTTTTAAAAAAGAAGTGGAGAGGTAGATTTAACTCGAGGAAGAATAGGAGAAAGATGATTAGATAGGACAGGACACATCTTCAGCTTGCCAATGACATGACCCAAAATAGGAGAGCATGGAGGTCGAGGATTAGGGTAAACCATAAGTAGGTAGTCCAGCATTTTCTCCCTTCTCAATGGTAATATGGAACATTTTTCCATTCCATTATCAGCATTGCTATTATTATCATGCCAGCATTATCTTATTCATCAATTTATTAATGTTGTCTCTTTACTTCGGTTATTCTACTACTTTTATTATCAATCATTTTCTTTCTTCACTATTTTCATTATAACTTTCCACTCTGGCAATTCTTTCAAATTTGTTTTATATAATTATTTTCTTGAGCCGGGAGTCTACCAGAACAACCTCTCCACCCCACAAAGGTAGGGGTAAGGTCTAAAAGTTCATCCACCCTCCCCAGACCCCCACTTATGGGATTATACTGATATTATGTTGTTTTTGCTAGCCTTAACATTGTTACAGTAAAATCGACTTGTCCTTAAATTTTCATCATGGGCCCGTATTGTGGGTGATTTCCTAAATTCCTCTAGCTCCTCCCCTAGGAATTTATGTTATATCTTAAAGTTCAACAAATCTAATGTGGTTCAGTTATTTTGGAGGTTCAGAATTCTTTATTGCATGTATATTCCACAATGGTTCAGTTCTCTGTATAGAACATAATATGAGTATGTAACTTACACTTGTATATTCAATTCTTAATAGGCCTTAAGGTACTTTGGAAGATCTTACAAAGTTAACATACCAATATTATAATCGTCCAGCATGAGCATGTCAACATAAATTAACAATCCATGGAACAGCAACCTTATTAGTTGTTATTTTTCAGTTAGTTCACAATAACTTTATTCCACTGGGGCACACCTACCCAGAAAGTGAATTTTATGAAAGAAAATACACATTTCTCTTGGGAAGTGCATAACATATCAGGCTTGTCAGAATTCTTAATCTAAAAGTTATCTCAAGCCAACTGAAAGCTACTTTTAAGTTTTGTCCTTCCATGAGCATTATTTGGTGAGAAAAGAAGCCAAATGATATTCCATAATTGGAAAAAGGAAACGCTATCGCATATTACTTGGCATACAAAAGTGTAATGTGTACAAGATAAAAACATTTCCACTAATTAATCATAGAGCCAGACTGTATCATTTAAATAGATATATCATTTATTTTATTGTCAATTGTTATTTTTTTATTAAATTTTTTATTCTTATATTTTGTATTATTGACTGATGTGAGACACACATATGCTAAACTAGTTAATTGAAAAGGGGTTGATATCCATTCTCCACCAATGTGATTTGCTTAAAAATCTGTGATTAACCAGTTTTAAAATCCTTAATTAAGTGGAGATGGATTGTGGATCATTACGTATTTGAAAAGGAGCTGGAGTTTCCTATTCTGAAAAGCTAGAAACCAATTTTCTGGCCACACGTTGCTCTGACTAAAATTAAATCATTTAAATTACCAACCTTCTCTAGCTCAAACATGAAATTAGTTGCAGGCCAATCAGAACAATTCTTCCAAACAAGTGGTGTGGTTTAAACAACTCAAAATGGTGAAAATGATTTGAAACATGAGTGTTTTTTTTATTCATTCATTTTCTAACAAGAAAAAGGAAGGGGATAAAAAGGAAATAAGCTTTTAGAAACACATCGGGTATTAACACTTTAGTAGTGTTTCTAATTTTAGTCCGAAGGAAATAAATGTTCTATTTCGAACCTGGCAATGCTCCTCAGATAAACCCTGATTCGAGCGAATAATTTGATGGAGATCAGTATCCATAAGCTCATATGCAATATAAACATCATTAAAGGCTTCTCTCTGTGGAGGTGGAATTATATCTCTGATCGCAACAATCTGCATTGGCAGATGTCTCATTAGCCAACAGCGAAAACCTGTACAGACTCATTTTCCTTTCTAAATAGCCTCCTCAAATATCCTCAAAAAGCATCCTCAAATACCTAGGAAATATCTATATCCAAATATATACAATTCAGAGAGACAAAAATACAATTTGTCCTCTACATAATAGACGAAAACAACTCCATACTTGTATGCATGAACGCCATCAAAAACGTTTGGTACCATGGCATTAAACAAAGAAACAAATTATCTGTCTTACCATTTACAGAAAATAAAACAAAATTATATACGCCCTTCTCTCCGCAAAAAGTCAATGTAATATTCTGTTCTTTTTAATTAAGTTAATACATTGAGCTAACTAAATTCGACTAAGTGATTACACTCAAGACCTACTCTTTCTACTATCCAGATTCATACGAAAAATAAACTAATACAGTTAATCATACTCAGATTAATTTAAACCCAAGAGAATTTTCAAACTGGCAGAAATGACTCACTAACGTTTTCATGATCCATATGCCGAAGAAGCTTGATCTCTCTCAAAGTCCTCTTGGCATCAATCTTGTTATCAAAAGCATTGGCGATTTTTTTAATTGCTACATGCTCATTTGTCTCCGAATTCAAAGCAGAACTACACACAATCAATTAAAAAAAAAGTCAGAATCATTAGTTAACGAAGAAATCAAAAAAAAAAAAACGCTAATAAATTGATAAATAGCCGAGAAGGGAAAGGGTATTTGAAATTGGTAGAAAGTGATCGAATGGGGAAAAACTCACCAAACGATGCCATAAGCACCTTTACCAATAGGCATAATAGGAGGCTTATACTTGGCAGTAACTTCAAATATATTACCAAAGATGTTGTATTGAATGAACCTGCCACCATGGCTCAAGGTCGCCGGAATATTATCGATCCCGGGAACCGGATTCGGCGGCGGAGGTGGTTGCTGATGATGGTCTGCCGCCGCATCGGACATCATCGTGTCCTTTTGCTGAGCTGAACCATCCATGTTTTGGGGACAAAAATAGTAATGAATCCTAGAATCAAGGGAGTTGAAGGTAGTCAAAACAAAACATGACAACGAGGTGGAATTATCCCCAATGATCTTTTTTATTCTAGTACTTTTTTTTTTTTTTAATTATAGATGTTCAACAATATTTGTCCAGTTTATGAAATCAAGTGATAATTTTACACTTAGTTTCTTATTTATCCTTGTCATTAATTATAGTTATTTTCCTATTATATTTTTCAATACATTGCATTAATTATATCTAATTGGTCCGTACTTCATGCGGTGATAACTAATCTAATTAAATTTATATATTTTAATATTAAAATTAACAAAATACTTTAAAGTTATTAAGTTTTTTCTATATAAAAAATTTAGCATTATAGATTTATCTCAAAATATTTTATTAATGTAATATTGTTAAATTCCTTGTTATTTTTAATTATATTTTTGAATTATAACATTATTTCTCGATATAATTGTTTTTTCAATAGTGTTTGTACTCTCTAACTTGAATGTTAATGTCGCGCCCCATTTTATCCTCGCGGAAAAGGAAACCTGGATGACGTCGTGGCAAGGACTCTTTTGGGATCCAAAAATTTGAAGAGTCGTCACCTAATGAATTGAGGTGCATTAGGACACCGTTCTAAACCTAGATCTAAACCAAAGGGTCAAAGCTAACCACAGATTAGAGTAAGGGTTCAGGTTACCCCAAAAGGAAGGTGTTAGGCACCCCTCGAGGTCCGCAAAGGCGGGTCCCAACTGTATCTCATTTCTATATATGTGGGAGTCACAAAGGTCTCTTTTTTACAAGTTCATCCTAAAAATTACGTAAGTGATAAAATAGAATAAACAAGCAGAAAAATAAATGATAACTAAACTACCCCAAGCATTTAAGAGAACATAGTAAGGGAGAAAATAAAGAAATAAATGATTTTATACCACTCGGATCAGTTACTCGACTTTTATTTCGAAAGACAAAATTAGATTTTGTCAATTTTTAGCTCACTTGGCTTATTTAAGCTGAAGGACAAAACCAAGGTTTGTCCTGTTAAGCTCGAGTTTAGTCATCATTTCTGAGGGTCCTATCTACCCCTACCCCTCCTCCTAAGTTTGATTTTTTATTTAACTTAAGATCGTACTAAGAAATGAAAAAAAATACTAACGAGTCCTAAGGTGCCTATCATCCCCCTTAATGTCCAAGAGACATTGGACTTTTCTAAATTAGGTGGTTCTAGACTTAAGGAGAATATAGGGTTTCCTGGCTTGAATACGCGTCACAATAAAACACAAAAGACAAGCATTTAGCAAATAAAATCGCAAATATGCCTCAAACATATTTCCAAAAAAGTGAACAAGATTTAAATGTGTGCCATAAAATAAAATTAATTTTTTAAAAAGATCTTTAATTATTACTTTAAGGATAACATTCAAAGGGTTAAATCCTCTTAACTTCCAATATATATATATATATATATATAATTTAAAAATAAGAATTATAACATTAAATAGAAAAGGTGAAACCTCAATAAGATTCACAGAATATAATTATGCTAGAGAAACAGAAGAAGAGAGTGAAGACACTGAAACTACTATAGAAACAGAACTCATGAATATAGAAATAATAGAAGAAGGATATGCAGTAGAAGA
>JBCEWC010005142.1:0-25634 GCA_038996855.1 Solanum aculeatissimum | reverse complement strand
GATATGATATGATATGATATGATATGATATGATATGATATGATATGATATGATATGATATGATATGATATGATATGTTATGCAAATCCTTCTGAAATGGAAGACCCGTAAGGAAGGTGGCCACCACAACGAAATGGGAGGCCTGTAAGGTGTGGTGTAGATTACCTTTGGCAACTAATCTTCTCCAATCCAATGGGAGGCCTCATTGGGCAAGTTAATATTATAGTTCACATGAGTTTGGATGTCGATTATGGTTCCATTTCCTCAATAATATAAGCATTATGGCATTTCATGTATCATGATCATCATGGCATATTGGTATATTGGTCTTTCTTGTATTCTCTTCTATGTATGTGCCTTTGCCATGTAGGTCACTATAGGCTCATATGCACATATTTGCATGCCCACATACTTAGTGCTTTATTGTTCTAACCCATACTCTTGTCTACATGTTCTATCCTTGTAGGGACCGGCGGCGACCTCTACCTACCTTTGCACGACGAGTGATCTCTTGAAGCTACTTGCTTGTGGTGAGCCCTTTGTCCAAGAGCAATATCTACCTTTCTCTTCCTTATATTGTTTTACTTTCTTATTTTATTTATTGAGGGTGAGCCCCAAACTATGTCAAGGCCCCGCTCTTCCTTATGTAGAGGCAAATGTTGGACACACTAAATTCTTGCACGTTGTATTATGCTTATTTTGGGATGTTATGACTATTGGGATTATGTTATGGAAATGATGTTCCGATTATGCTTATGCTTATGTTTATGGGCTTGTGAATGTTTGGAATGTGCTTATGTAGAAAGTCTCATAATCCCGGTGTGCCCTCATAGCTTGAGTCCTCCTTACCCACCCCTTAGAAATACTTGTTATGTGCTATGTGATTCATGCCCATCCCATTCCCGGCAACATCCCCATAGCTTGAGTCCAAAGCCCTGTTTCCCTTAGAATTATGTGCTATGTGTTTATCTTTCCGCGCTTCCGAACTGATGATGTGTGTTGATGGTATGATGGCTTGATCAAGGACTTTCGGGTTCTCCTTCTCCATGTCACGTCTAGGTCCCACTTCCGGGTTGTGACAACCTACATAAGTTAAATCCAATAAAAAATTTAAAATAATTAATGAGCTGCAAAAATATTTTTTTACAATTTATAAAGTGTAAAAAAAATTACACTTTTGGTGTAACGGCTCTTTTTTAACGGTCCATTACAAAATTTTGTAAAGTGTAAAAATAATTTACACTACGCTCATTTTTTTTCTCTTTTAGATTCATGGCCTATTTATGTCGCTTTAGTGTACTTGTGGCCTATTTTGGTTCACAGTTCGTTCCCCTAGAGTTTGGGGTGATAATACACCAAGATTGACAAGTATCATTATTTAAAAAATACCTAAAAATGATAGTCAAAAACCATGGAGATTTTAAACTCAAGGCGAAAAACAATAAGGTTTTTCTGAAGAATGAAATCTAGAGAGAATATTAACACAACAGGGACTCAAATAATCCCACCTAAACCTATACAACAAGCTCCATGGAGGAAACCACAACAACGGAGAGACGAGCAAATGGTATGGAAGGAGGACCATCATTCAAAGCAATACTCAATACACCCTATGCAATAAATTCGCACAACCAAAATGACATAACAATGGATGATCCAGACCAATACATAGAACAAGAGGACGATGTAGAGACAATCAACTCTGATGAACTTGAAAGCCGCATCACCCTAACGGAGGAAGACACAAAAAGGATATATAAACCTTGGAGCTACTCTGTGATTATCAAGATCTTCGGAAAAAAACTAAACCACATCTACCTTAAAACAAAGTTATCCCTATTATGGAAGATCACGGAGGACATTATTTTAATCGATTTGGAAAATGATTATTACATTGTTAAACTATATAAAGAGGAGAACGCCCAAAACATTCTCCAGCAGGGACCTTGGTTCTTCAATGAATTCTTCCTCTCAGTCAAACGATGGCATCTAAATTTTGTCGCATCTGAAGCCAAAGAAACTTGCTTAGCCTTATGGATACGACTACCAGAGCTACCTACGGAATTCTATGACCACCAAATCTTTGCAAAAGTAGGGAAAACATTGGGGAATTAGTCAAAATAGACATCTACACATCAGCCACTCTACGTGGGAGATACGCTCGTATCTGTGTAGAACTACCAATTGAGATCTCGGTAAAGAGACACATATTTATCAGAAATCAGAAACAAAAAAATCTCATACGAAGGGGAAAACATCCTCTGTTCAGTTTGCGGAGTCCTGGGGCACACATTAACAACATGCATGCAGAAGTCAGAAAATCCAAATTCAGTAGCACACCAAATAACTACAAAAACAAGGGAGAATAGGACAACACCTTCGATATCGACACCCCTGCAAGAAGATATGCGACAATCAGAAAGCAAGTGGAAAATAGTTGAATTCAAAAAGAGGGAAAACGTCCACAAAAGACCAACACAACTTAAGGACACAGAAGGCACAGGTATCAGTGTTAATATTTTTAACACAGTCACAAGTAAGTATCTTGAATCGTAAACTTTTAAATATCGCCAGAACCAACCCCAAACAAGCGGATCCACATTGGAAAAAACTCCTATTCGAGCATCTACTAGCACACCAACAATCCAACCAAACTCTTCACTACTAGCTAGATGAAGGGAAGGCATGGATGATGTCGATATTACGGTAAATACAAAAAACAATTACCAAAAATTCCCTCGTTCCAACACGTTGAAAGTTAAAGCTTTGGATAGTGAAAAATCTTCCACGTCAATAATGACCTCCACAGCCAATGTGTCTAAGATGGCTACACACACCCCAACATCGAT
Organism: Solanum aculeatissimum; assembly: GCA_038996855.1. Classification (NCBI taxonomy): domain Eukaryota; kingdom Viridiplantae; phylum Streptophyta; class Magnoliopsida; order Solanales; family Solanaceae; genus Solanum; species Solanum aculeatissimum. The sequence continues at coordinate 22,786 of JBCEWC010005142.1, read as the reverse complement.
CCTCGATATTTTCCCTACAGTGTTTCCACAAGAAGCAACTAAAAATAATTCTACTGAAAATAAAATAGTAGACATCTCCACAAGTAAACACAATTTTCAAAATAACCCTAATAAACTAGGCTTAGCACTGACACACTTTTCCATAGATCCAATAGAAGACCTTGATGTTGCCAAATCAGCTAACATTGCTGCTTTGATAGACAGCTCACATAGACCAACCCACACCACATATACAAAAACTACCAAGATCACAAATTGCCCTGAAAATATTTACTCTGATGAAGACCCTTTAAATAAGTCAAATACTTTTTCAGACAAAAACTTACTACATTTAGAAAATTCCTCAAAAACAGGTTTTGTTATTTCTATCCAATCTATATACATCAAGTTAACCTTAATAGCACAAAATGTCAAGAGTCCCCTTTTCGGCTCATCAAAAGAGAATAAATTTGAGGAACCCACTCTTGCATCCTTGGAACCGGTCTCGCTATCAATACTTACAAGCAAACCAACCAACGACCATGAACTCGACAAATACCTCCCCACCTCTCCAAGACTTTCCGGTGACAGTCAGGAACAACACTCTCTTTGAGACACCAGCCCCACCGCCAAATCACAACCCTCATTCATGGCTGGAGCTGAGCATGTTGGGGCAGGCTCTCTCATTCAGTGTAGAAGTCGAAGGGTGCGAAGTCCTGATAATCGTCCAAAACCCAACCTTCTTGGCACAAGTTATCTCGAAAGGGATGTGAATAGCCATGGACACAAACAACAACTTTATTTGGATGTCCACCGTCCTTCAACCACCATTATCCCTGCCTATTCCTCAACTGCCCTTCTATCACATACCCACTTGGGAGATTCCCCTCTTCAATCTTGTGAATCAAACTACAATGAACACAGACAATATCAATCTCTCTCCCTTCCTGTACCAACACCAGGTACAGGGGAGGACTTCCACACTTGGAACGTCCTAGATCTCCATGCGAACTTCCCAGCTCAACCGAACTCGGACCAACAGAATGTGAGCTCCAGTCCAGGTTGTACCAAACAGTGTTCCATCAACTTTCCAGGTACGGAATCGATCACAGACCTCCCCCACTCCCGTAACAGTTACGAACCAAGCTCAAACAATAGATGTAGACAAAATAGAGGAAACCATAAGTTTAATGAGGGAGACAAGAACGGAGATAAGAGTATTAAAAGATATAAAAATAATGATATTCAAGGAAAGATTTGCAAAAAATATATTCTCATTTGTCCCCCAAATCTCTTAAAAAGCTCCATAGATATAAGAACTTTGAGCAATCCAAAAATAGGGAACTATGTAGTAGTCCTAAACCCAACCTCCCTGAATATGAGTCACCCCAACTAGGAAAGATCATCCCGAAGACAAACAACCCCCACAATAAGACCAATGAACATCATAATATGGAATTGTAGAGGATGTAACAAAACCGAATTTAGGAGGAATTTTAGATCTTTATTAGACTGGCACAAGCCACCTCTGGTTGCTTCACTTTCACAAACATGATAAAAGTACCGGCAATGGGAAATTCAGGCAGGATAGTAGTACGTTGGAACGATAACCTACTAGAACTCGAAGATATTTCTACCATAAACCAAGAAATTCATGCAATGGTTAAGGTACGTCTCACATCAGACTCATAGATTTTAACATGCATATATGCTAGTAATTACCAACTAAACAGGAGAATTCTTTGGGAAAACCTCAAAAAATTAAAGATAATTTTGAACTGGCTAATTGGGGAGACTACAATGAAATCATGCAATGCTCCAAAAAAAAGGTGGCAAGCCTCTAAATACATATAGGTCTAATGAACTATGGGACATGGTAAACTACTGTAAATTGATAGATCTAGGGTTCAAGGGGTCCCATTACACGTGACTAAACAAGTGCTACAAAAAAGGAATGTCTTAATATATGAAAGACTTGATCGTTTCCTAGCAAATGAAAGTTGGGTCCATAAATTTCCTGACTCCCAAGTTATACACCTACCTCGGACGCACTCGGACCACTATCCATTGTTGCTAACACTGCACCACAAACTTGATAAAATATTCAAAAAAATCTTTAGATTCAAAATCATATGGATGTCACATCTGGATCTAACAACCATAATATGAGACACATGGTCTAAGTCAAACAACATTTTAGAAGTCATTCCCAGTTTCACTCATAAAGTCAAAGAATGGAATATCTCCACCTTTGGAAATATTTTCTTTAAAATTAAAAAAATTCTCAGGCGATTAGAAGGCATTCAAAAAGTCCCAAATCTTGAAACAAATGACTACCTATTAAACCTAGAACAAACCCTTATACAAGACTATAATATCCTATTAAGAATGGAAGAAGACTTTTGGAAACTAAAATCAAGAATAAATTGGATCAGTGATGGTGATCTTAATACAAGATTCTTTCACACTTCCACCTTAATAAGATGAAGACGCAAAAAAATTCTTGCTCTTAAAGACAATCTGGGAACTTGGACCTACGACCACAACAAAATCCTAAAGCAAACTCAAACATACTTCTAGAACCTTTTAACTACATAAAAGAGTTTTTTGTTAAAAAATAACTTGGAACAGTCATACCAGGCCCCTATAAACTTAGACTTCCTAGATAAGACACCCTCAGCGGAGGAAATACTCAATGCAATCAAATCCTTCCAACCTCTAAAAGCTTCAGGTCCTGATGGCCTGCACCTCATATTCTACCAAAAGTACTAGAATATAGTAGGTAATTCTATTATCAAAATTTGCAAGCAAGCCTTTGAACTGCGCAAAATTCCAGAAGATATTAATATGACACATGTATGCTTAATCCAGAAAAACAAATTCGTAGCAATCCTAAATCAATTCCGACCCATTAGCTTGTGTAATACCACATACAAAGTTATTTCAAAAATTATAACACTTAGATTTCGACCTATCATAGAAAAATTTATAGGGCCCTATCAGGCTAGCTTCCTAAAAAAGAGACAAACCTCGAATAATGCTATCATAGTCCAAGAAATAATGACCATGTTCCAAAAGAAAAATCGCAAGGAAAATCTTATGCTAGTGAAAATAGACTTAGAAAAAGCCTTTGACAAACTAGAATGGTATTTTGTCCATGAAACACTACACCACTTTGGGTTCCCTCGAAAGTTCATCAAATTAATAATGTCGTATATTTCTACAAGTAGAATATCCATACTAGTAAATGGTACAAGAACAAACTTCTTTTCACCAACTAGAGGCATAAGACAAGGAGAGCCACTTTCTCCATACATCTTTATCTTATGCATGGAACGACTATCCAGAAAAATTAAACTAGTAGTAGAGTCAAAAGCATGGGAACCAATTAAAACATCCGCAAAAGGGCCAGTCATATCACACCTATTCTTTGCGGATGATATAATCTTAATGGCCGAAGCCGACATGAAAACCCTCAATTCCTTCTGCACATCCTCAGGGAAAAAAATAAATAAAGAAAAAATCTACGTTATTTTTCTCAAAGAATAGTTCACAAGCTACAAAGGATGAAATTGGCCAAAGCTAAACATAAAGAACACAAACTGCATGGGCAAATACCTTGGCTTTTCAATAGTCAACAACAAAGCAACAACTAAGGACTTCCAATTCATTATTGATAATCTACAATCAAAATTGGCAGGGTGGAAAATAAAGTTCCTAAATATAGCAGGGAGAACCACCCTAGAAAACTCAACGCTTAATAGTATTCCCACACATATAATGCAGTACAATAAATTTCCCAGAAGTATTTTAAACAAAATAGATCAGATCTAGAGAAACTTTATCTGGGGAAGCACAACCTCCAAACGCAAACTCCACCTAATCAATTGAGAAACAATAACTAAATCAAAAAATGATGGAGGACTAACCCATCAACCATGTGGGCCTCACTATTATTACACAAATATACAAACGGGCGATTAAATAATAACTCCAAGGCAAAAACAAGTCACGGTAGGCTCTAGAAGCACCTCATGGTCGGGTGAGAATTATGTCGTACAGAAATTGAATGGGTAATCGAGAAGGGAGACGAAGTCAACCTTTGGGAGGATAATTGGTTGTCAAACAACCAAACACTAAGGAACCAGATCGAAGGCCCTCTAAACCTAGTTGAAGCAAATCTTACAGTCAAGGACATTCGTAATCATGATAACTGGAACCTGGATATTCTATCAATGCATATGACAACCAATATAATTGACCAAATAAATAACACCTACATATCCCAAAATCCCACGGCAAAAGATAAAGCAATTTGGAAGCAAAGTCCAAATGGTGAATTCACCGTCAAATCAGCTTACAAAGTACTGTCGAAGAAAGATGTTGAGACACCAACAAGCAAAGAATTCTCATGGATATGAAAACCACAATGCCCAAAAAAAATAAATATTTTATCTGGTTAGGACATCATGACAGACTCCCAACAATATATTTGTAGATCCAATCAATTGGAATTAGTGTAGATCCCCGGTGCTACCATTGCTCAGCCTTAGAAACAAGTAAACATATATTTGTATAGTGCCCCAAGGTGAGAAACCACTGGAAACAACTAGGAGTACTATACAAAATAAATCAAATAGCTAATACATCCGAAAGAGAATGGTGAAAACAGATTGCAAAACTACAATTCAATGTCAAAAATAATTTAACCTGGACGGAGACCTTCCCCTTCTTCATATGGAATATATGGCTGGTGAGAAATGAAAATGTCTTTCGAAATTTCCAAAAAATCCCGCTCAACCTTACGCCATATAATAGAGCGATGGAATATCTATTACTATCAGGACAAAGAACTAAGTTTACACAACAACCTATTGTTGAATACATAAAATGGAATCCCCCATTAAGAGAATTTAAACTTAATACAGATGGTTCATTCCTAGCAAATAATAAAAAAGGTGGAATATGAGGGGTCATTAGAGATCCCAAAGGGAATTGGATTGTTGGTTTTACAGGTAGCACCTTGGAAACAAACAACACAAAAGCTGAGCTACTAGCACAGGTTAACGGGTTGCGACTAGTGAAGCTAAGAAACTTGACACCAATAGAAATTAATATCGACTGTAACGATATAATCTTATATATGAAAAAAAGCACCTGCTAAATACTCAAATATTATATGCGATTGCAGGGATCTTCTTCGCCAGCTGGGGAAGCCCCCCATTGACCACTATTACCGGGAAGCAAATAGGGTAGCAGATGTGCTTGCCAAGGAAGGTGTAAGGATGTACAGTTCAAACTCCCTCGCTATCATACAAGATCCATCATTTTTTGTCTAGGACACACTAGAAGCAGACAAGCAGGGAGCATCTGTTGTGACACTCAAGCGAACGTCCGCATGCACTAATATAGCAATGCCGACTATAACTTATGATTGTATAGTTTCTAATGTTAACCCCCCCCCCCCTCCCTTGGAAAGTACTAGCAGGACAAGCGATCTGCAAATACCTTGTACTGATGCATATTAATATTTAACATAATATTTTCCTATTTTACCAAAAAAAAAAAAACTACCATGGACTGCATTTTTTTGGGCCAAAAATGAAGAAACAGCAACTCAAAACACTTTTTGTGATAAATAGCCTAGTCACTTTTTCACTTGAGCGTCTTAATAAAAATAACGAACAAGAATGTTCCTATTAAAATAAAAAAGATTTTTTAAAACTTTTCAAACGAAGGGACGCAATCTTTCGCATTGTTCGTCAACATGAAGAACAAAGTGAGGAACATGATCACTTTTTTAAAGAGAAAATTTCATAAAAGTGACCAACAGAGGAGTCACTGTCTATCGTTTTGTTCTTCAATATGAAAAACAACATAACTGACAGGGTCGCTTTTCTGAAGAAAAAAAATTTTAAACATAATCAATTTTTTTTTGTAATAATATTTTTCTGTAAAAGTGATTTTTTTCTAGAACCAACTATTTCTGTTATGTTTATTCTTTTTATAATAGTTTTTTTTAAACTATAAAAACAATAATCATATTTATAAAAACATGCTCTTTATAATGACGAAGTGCTAACATTATCCAGTCTGAGGGAAAGACTCATGTTCATCACCCTGATCTAATGGATGTGGAGAAATGACCATATATTAATTAATTTTCTTTAAGTTTTAACTACTAAAATGTGCATATTTCTTTTTTAAGATTTTAAATATAAATAAAATTTTCACTTAAGTCTTTTTATAACATTAAAAATGAAAAAGAAAAATGTTTTTGTCTGCGACAGTTTAATAATATTTAAACGTCAAGTATCATTTCAGATATACAATATCCAAGTGTTATAAAAATTAAAAAAAATATCAAAACAAACATGATTATTATAGAGAAATTTGACCATATATAATACTAGGAATAAAAATTAAACTCATTAATTACCAGATGGTGAATGTGATGTGTATGTGTACTGGTACAAAGTGAGTTTTAAAAAAAAATTACAACGCATAAATTTATTCGTTTGATACTATTTTTTTTTTTTGGTTTCCTATTCGGTGTCTGGAGCCCGTGGAGTTCCGATTAAATTCGGATCGCTCACTGCAGGGTCCATTCGGGGGTGACACTCCCAACAGAATTTTTTCCATTTTCAAGGCTCGAATCCGAGACCTCTGATAATTAAGAGTGAAGCACTCCCACCAGTGCATCACAATCCATGGTGGCCATTTGATACTATTCAGACTGTATTCATGTATCAATTCGCTCAATATTAATTTTATCTTTTCTTTTTCACCCCTCGTTTTGATCAATTTTGTCTAACCAAATTTTCAGGTTGCTTTGACTTATTTATTTATTATTGTTTCTTATTTAAAAAAATATGATCTAGTTTGATTTAGTATAGAGTTTAAAAAAATAAAGATTTTTTAATTTTGTACTATCAAAGTTAAAGTTATGTCTAATATACCAAACTGTCATTTAATTTTGAGTTCTTAAACATGTCATGTAAAAAGTTGAAATTAAAGTGTTGCCAAAAAAAAATAGATCATTATTTTTTAAATAGATTAAAAGAAAAATAAATCATTCTTTTGAAAATAGACGGAGTGTTTATTATATATTACTCTTTTCATCTCATTTTATGTGATACCCTTTGATTTGACATGATATTAAAGAAAAAAAAGAAAGATTTTTGAAGTGTGTGGTGTTGAATCATTCTTCCATATTTGTATGTGAGAATTATTTCATTAAGGACAAAAAGAAAATTTTAAAGTAAAATTATTTTTAATTAAAATAAGATGACATTTTTTTAATTTAAACAAATAAAAAAAAATGTGTCACACAAAATGGAACAACAGAGGAAGTATTTATTAGTAATTTTTACCTATATAACCCCTTTAAGGATATATATTACATTCTTTAAATGAATTATTTTATAATTACTACCAACAACATTTTAATTACAAATCAGCAATATTTTCTAATATTTAATATATATTTTTATTAAAAATATATATTCATTAAATATCAATAATAGTGGATTTATATCCTTTTTTTATATAACAATTTGATACTACAAATAGTGGATTTATATCCTTTTTTATATAACAATCTGATACTATAATATAATTAAGGAATTTTTAATTGGTTAAACTTTATAAGTTACCTTATTTTGTTCAAATTATTCGTATTTTTTCTCTTTCCACATAATTATCACATCTTTCTATGCAAATCTTTCACTTACACGGAAAGACTCTTGGCCTCCCCTTTCTTCTTCGCATGAACCGCCATTGTTGTTCATTATTGTTCATTCTCTGTTATTCAATCTCTTCCCTTCACTTCTCACATCATGAATAAGAAAAGGTAATGTTAATGTTACCCCTAAGAAGAGCCCTAGGCTAATAGAAGAACAAGAACACGCGCAATCGGAGATTGAACCACCAAGCTTTCAATTACTAACACAAATTCCGGTGAAAAAGGACAAGTCTCCTGACAAGAAAAGGCAAACAACAATGAACAAGACTAAAGCAACATTGATGAAAAATTCAACTCTAGCGATCAGGGAAAACAAGGCAAACAAAAAATTAATGTGTCAGATAAGGGGCAAGGCAAAATTGCTTCAAGAAATCAAAGTGCTCAAAAATGAAAGGGTAAGATGTGATCATCTTCTGATAGTCAATATGTGCCAGAGGAAGAATTCGACTTTGACTTTGTTCAAGAACCCCTACCCAAAAAATCAAAAAATATTTCTAAAGGGGAGTCTTCAAAATCAAAAAAAGTGCAGTCTGTTGTCAATCAACCCACTATACATAATGTATACTCATTTTGATGATTGCATATAATTATTATAAAATTAGTATGTCTATATTTTGTAGATATGAGATATGTTGTCCACACATCAATGAACACACTAGATAGAATTTTTATACACATTTCATGGTCGTATATAACTGTTATAAAATTAATATATATATATATATATATATATATATGTTTTCTATATATACCATTTCAATCTGAATGTAATAGTCTTGTCATCACTATACATTTACAGGACAGTACACATACATAACTTATAAACACAAAGTGGGGGTTTTGGCTTCTAAATAAAATGAGTTTAGATGTATATTCCATTTAATATGAAATTACTGTGTGTTTGGTAAACTTTTGGAATGACCTCAGTCACACACACCCTCTTATGTATATATTTGATATAAAATTAGTATGTATATGACATCTGACATTATATTTCTAATGTTATTTTTACACTATTTGGATATGAAGTTTTTTGTGTTTTGGTATCAAATTCATGTGTCCTTTTCACATATATTGCCTATTATTTTTTACGAATGAAATCGACTGGTTACTTATACATCCTTAGACATTTATACAGTATTTATATGTATTTTCAGAGGAATATTTTTTTGTCATAAAATCAGTATGTATTTGTTCTTTTTGTAACAAGCTATTCATTTATTGTATATAATCATACATAAGGCAAGAAAGGTATACTCACATTGGGCTTCATACACCAATATGTGCGTCTTTGACGAAATCAAGAAACACCTCAGCGACGAACAATTTCAGGAGTTCTTAGCTACTCCATTTGGATATTTTAATGAATTACCGTTCATTTCACGATTTTTTTATTTAAATATTTTCTGCAATTTAGGTATAAATGTTGATTTCTATTTATTTATAATGAATATTTCTTCTAAGTTGATTGTTGTTGATGAATTTTTCTACGTATTGCTGATTTTCATTTTTGAATATATTTTTATCTCGTTACATATAAATTTTTTTTATTGCACCATAGAAATGAAGTTATAGAATGATTGCATATCAAAGTTGAATTTTGTGTGAATTAGTGAAGTCCATTTACATACAGATTTTTGTTGGTAAATTGCTATAATTTGATATCATATTGCAGTTTTAAATCAATATTAATTGTACCTTAATGTTATTGTATACATATTGTATACATAAGATGAGTTTGTTTATATTGTTTATTGAACCATTGAAATCTATTTACGTACATATTATATACTCAAATTATTAGGTATAAGCTGGTATGATTTTGGTATGAAGGGATCAATAGATTTGTACTCACATTATTTGTATTAGTGAAAGCAAAGTGGTTAACGCTATTGCAAGCAAACTTGGTGGACCAAGTATTAAAAGGGAAGATGTTCAGGATACGCTAAAGTTTCAAAAGTCCAAACCAAAATTAAGAGTGAACAAATAGACGTAGAAGACTGTTGAAGTTAACTTGTAGATTATTTATATTTTTTTTATACTTTTACTTAATTTTATGTAACTATTTCATGAAAACTTATTAATTTTATTTTTAATAATAAAATTATTTACTTAATTTAAATTTTTACGTATGACATTAGTATTAATTTCGTATTAAAATAGGTTTTCAAACTTTTTGATGTCTAAATTTTTCTATATATTTTATAAAAAGCACATATGAAACAGGTATTACCTATTAGATACCGTTGAATAAATTTTTTTCAAGAACACCCTATGTCATACCAAATTGATACAATAAATCAATCAGTTTACAAATCAAGTGTATACACAAGTAAATGTGAAAAAATATTAATCTTATATAGTTTATGGACATTTGGTTGAAATCACAAACTAAACAACATTCATACAATAGATCCAAATTATATACATTTTTCGAAATATTAATATATGTCAAAATAATATATTTATTTTTGAACATCACATATTAGACCAAATTGATACAATAGACCAATTCAAAATTTTAAATAATAAAAATTAATTTATGAATCAATTATATACACAAGTAGTGGAAGTATTAATATTAAACAATTTATAAACATTTGCTTGAAACCAGAATTCATATCAATATTATATGTTTGATTCATCAACTTTTGAAATCATTAAATAAATTGAAATCATACAACAAATCTATTTAAATTTTGGCGTCATGAATTATACCTAAATTAATACAATATAATAATACTTTAAATTTTTTAACAATATACACCAAAATTTATAACTTTTTCAAATTATATACTCATTACATATAATAAATGATATATTCATTACATACAGTAAATAATATTTTTTTTGTTATCATGTGAATTATTATGTAACTAGATATACTTCTTTTATTAAGTATACAAAATTTTATACAAACTGGTAAATTTGATTTATTTTAATAAATTTTTTTTAGATTTTTTATTTATGAAACTTATATATATATATAATACTAAATTGCTAATTATGCAATTTTTTCAAACAAAAATTCATTGTCATCTATACAAAATTTATTCATCAGAAAAAAGATATAACAAAAAAATACATATTCCTATAATATAATAGATTTAAGAATAAGAATACTTATTTTTAAATAAATCATTTTCAAATAATATTTTTTGATTTATGAAATTTATATATATAAGATGCTAATGGTAAATTATGCGATCTTTTCAAACTAAAATCATTGTTAACTTTATGTAGATTCATACAAAAAAAAATATTGGTCTGAAAAATATATTACAAAAGAAATACATATTTCAAAAGTAAAACAGATTTAAAAATATAAGAAAAACATACTTAGAAAAAATGATTTTCAATTAAAAATATAACAAAAAATAATATCGATTTTTAGAGGTGTAAAAGAATTTGTAAAATAAAATAAAAAAAGAAGATAAAATAGGAGAGTGATATTACTAATTAAAATAATAAAAAAGAATGATAATAGGAGTAAATTAAGGAGTAAAAAAGGAACTAAAATATCTTATCAAAAATGGTTTTGAATGAAATGGTCCAAGATAATTAATTCAAATAAAGTATAATTAAAACATTCCTAATTTAATGAAAAATTAAATTTAATCAATAGCTCAATAATGTATTCGTTTTCTTAAATTTAAATTTTACTTCTTTTTTTTTCCTAGAAAATTGTTATAACATGTAACAAATCTAATATTATAACTTGTAAAAAAAATTCATATTAAAATCCGTAATAATATATCTTATATATGTTATTTCAAAAAAATTCTCTATTTATTACTCCAATTGTTTTGGTTCACAACTTTAATCCTACCGTACCGCACGTTCACGGTTTATCTCCACCAAATTATAATTGTATTTCTATTCACCCAGAAAATATAAATAAATAATTGAAAGTTGTTTACTTGAGTAGAGACAAGATGGAGTAAGGGTGACATAAATATCAAAAAATTAAATTGAATTAAACTAATTTAGTTCTTTAATTTTTTTTGATTTGATATTGATATTCTTTTTTTAAAAGTTTGATTGTTTTGTTTGATGTTCGGTGTAGGGGTCTTAAAATTTTGGTGCATCAAAAAATTAAATTTTTATTTAAAAAATTATATATATATATATATATATATATATATATATATATTAGACCAAAAAAATAAAATTATATATATATAAATCAATTAGCAATTAAATCATTCATGAAACAAGTCAAAGTAGCAACACATTTATAATTCATATAGTTAACTTGAAATATTATTTTTCAAGAGAAATTCAAACATATTTTTGCCGACTTATGTTGTTTAAAGGGATTCGTCTTCGTGCTTGTTTTTCTCAAGCAATAGTTGGGGATGCAAGTTCTTGACAAAGATAAATATAGTTTTTTAAGCACAATAAGTGTCTCACGGGGACACATCATCACTTAATATGATTTGAAATTTTTAAGTGTCTTATACTTTGATTTTATCCTCATTTTATTTTTATTAGTTCACACCAAAAAATTATTTTAAAAACATCAAATAAGACCGAATTAAAATGAATTAGTTCAGTCTGATATATAGTGCACATTTTTTTAAAACTAAAAATCAACAAACCGAATCAAACCAAAATTTATTAAAATCCAATCGAAGAATCGAATATTCACCCTGATGGAGGGTTAATTAATTGAATCATTTGTGCATAATCAAGTAGCTAGAGAGGTGAGAAAAAAATACAAGCTAGAAGCTCCGTCACTCTTTCAAGTTTTTACTTTCATGATTTTTTATGAGAATTTTTTATTTGTACATGTAAGTATTTGTAATAAATTTTAAAGGGATAAAAAATAAATTATAATAAAAAATAAAATATGAAGGGACATAATTTTATTCATAAATAATGAGGGTACAAATATCTTCCTCCCTTGATTCTTCTCTCCTTCGATTTCTTCATGATTTAACGGTCGTTAGTGTCTTATTTCTCGAAGTAGGATGATTTTGACCTTCTTTAATCATATTTTGATCTCTATATGAATATCTCCATAATTCAGGGAATATTTGAGATGTCTTTTCAATGGAATATAGTACCTTTTATATAGGCATGAATTAGGGTTTAGGGTAAAGTAATCTCCAAGAAACGCTAACATAAACAGAACTCACCTTGTAGAGTCCTATAAAATTTTGATGTGTACAAATGCCTCCTACTTCAAGGCTTGTTGGAATGTAGATTTGATGAAACTCAAAGACAGAACTTGAAGTACTTATTTTTTTCACCTTTATGGTTTTCTGGTTTCAGATTTGTAGATTTGATTTGTATTAAGAGAAGAGATGAAGGGAAAATTTGGTCCTACCGAACGTGGTAATTTGTTTGTAATAAATTTTAAAATGATAGAAAATAAATTACAGTTACAAATAAAATATGAAGAAACATAAGTTTATTCATAAACAATGTGAGTACAAATTTGTTGTTCTCTTGATTTTTCTCTCCTTAGCTAGGATGATTTTGACCTCCTGGAGCCATATTTTGATCTCTTCATAAATATTCCGAGAGTTCATGGTATATTTGAAATGTTGCATGAATTGAGTTAGCCTCCAAGAAACTCCAACTTAAATAAGACTCATCTTATAGAATCCTATAAAATTTTGATATGTACAATAAGATATCTGGAAAAAAATTTCTTTATTCATTTTGTTAGTGTCAAAAGGTCTTAATTTCTCTGAAATCATAGAGATTATAATAATATTGAAACACTAATTAAAACTTATTTGATCATAAATTTTGGCTCAAATTTACAAACAGGCTCTCCACCATTTCCTTTTTTTGGTACACCCAAAGAATTAGGTACTCCCGTTTTGAGAAGTTTTATTGAATTGAATGATTACTTTATCTGCAATTTTAGGTACATGACCACTTTAATGCAAAGTGGATTCCACAGTTATACGTCAAAACAGATTTGTAAGACTATACAAATCTAGTGCCTTTCACTATCCACGGTCAGATCCACCGCCAAAGTATGTATACGGTTTATCTAAATTTAATATTTTTAATATATATAGAGTATAAATATGTATAAATCATAATTTTAAGAAAGTAATACATATGAATTCATAAGTTACAAAAAGATAATGAATTTATTATAGAAACGAAAATCTCTTATAAAAATATTATTCCCTTAAATATATTTCAAAAGCTGCTGAATAATGACTTTTACAGAAAATGGTATCCTATGCAACCGATGAAGTTTGTGATTGGTCATTTATTAGTGGAAATGAAAAAAAGTGATATAGTCTTTTTGATTCTTCGTATCTGCCGCTTTTGGGAATTGGAGCTGATAAGTTTGGCATCTCTTTTACAAGCATGATAAGAAAAGAGAAAGGATCGCTCGGTGTGATCGAGTAATCAATACAAAAATAAAAATTATGAAAGATACATGTTTAAATATTAATTTTTTTTGTCTATTTTTATTTGATCTCTATACTATTTTAGGATGTATAATAATATTTTTCTAATTTATAAAATCAAGAGATAATTTTATATTTAGTTTCTGATTTATCTTTATCATTAGTTATGATCATTTCCCTATTACATTTTTTAAAATATTATATTAATTATATTTAAAAGGCAATTTAATAAAATTATTTCTATCATTTACTATATCTTAATTTATGTGTCAAATCAATAGAGACCAAGTAAAGATGGAGGGAGAGAATAAATATAAAATGAAATATTTGTATTGTATTCTTTACGTGGAAATCATCCTATTTTAAATTTTTAATTGAATTATAATGAGAATAAAAAGGGGTAATAGGGGAATGATTGCAACAAGAGAGGGCGTGGCTCCCTTGTTTGCAGACAGCCCGACTTTTCCCTGTTGTATTTCCGGGTCCAACTTGGGGGATTTGCCTGAAAAGTAACACGTCGTGTGAAATTTCCCCCCACTTTACCTTTTCCTTCTAAAAATCGACACCACTTGCAACGAATACATTTCACTTAAATTATTCCCTCCATTTAATATTATTTGTTCATATTATTATCTTAAATAATGGACTGATTTAGTAAATTTAAATACAATTAATTAATTTTTCCCCTTAAAAATCAATTCTTTTGAATAGTGTAAATATTTTCCAAAAAGAATTTTCCATTGTGCGACTTGGTTTTGATGGATATATATGACACAAAAATATAAAGTGTACTAAAAAAAAGAGTTAAAGAGTAAATTAATAAAAATATCTTTTTTTATTTATGATTTTTTAAGGGGAGCGAAAAAAGAAAGTGGACGAGTAATACGAGACAGACGGGGTATATGCTCAATCACTATGACCACTAACTTTCTCTTTTGTTATAGTGTCTGTACACAAGACACAAGACAAGTAAGGATTGCTCAAATACCAAGTTATTCAAGATTTATCTCCTGCATGATATATGATTATATCGATCCTAACATATCAAATCATTTTTGTGCGAAATTTATAAGGAATATATATCCTCCGAAAAAGATTCACATATTGAACATTTAAGTTTGCAAAGTAGACGTGTGATTTCAACGACTTGCAACAAGTGGTTGTTTTCCTTTTGTTTTCCGCCTTAATTAGTTGAGTTTTGAACGTTATTTGCTTATTCATGAAAAAGGAGAATACACTAATATTTTAGGAGATAAAGTAGGTGAAAAAGGATAATTTTACACACAAAATATTTTGCGTCAATGGAATTCAGGAAAGAATTGTATCCCAAAGAATGATACATAGACTACCTATCGTCGAAATAAAGTAAGAAATTGTATTCGTATGATTTATTTTTTGAAGTTTAAGAAAATAAAAAAAAGATTTGAATTTTGTGATCTTAAGATATGTCAAATATACTAAAATATTTTTTAGTTTTGTAATTTAAACATATCATCTAGAAAGATAAAATCAAAATGTCACTAAATAAAAAAAAGTACCATTTTAAAAAAAAAATCATAAAATTGAATGTCCGTACGCCTCACGCAAATAACTAAAAAATAAAAGATCACGTAAAGGGGAGAAGATGAATACTATCAATATAGTAATTAATTATTATTCATGTGCGAGGATAGAGACTATTGGAAAAAGATGTACGCCTAATTCTTTGGCTCTATTCACAGGTAAGTGCTTCAAACTGTGTGCTCCTTCATTCATTATTATTATTCATAGAAGATAAATTATATTCGTGTTGGGATCGGTGAGACAGCATTAATGTTTATTTTCATGTCATAATTTAAAAATTATAAGCATATATGTCAATCTTAAGATAAAAATAGTAAGAATTAACTGATTTCTTGATAAAAGTACAAGATATACAATAAAATTATTATTTTTTTGTTAATCAACTCAAATTAAAAAAAATAAATCTGATTTAATTTAAATTCAAACACAACCCACCAATCTGCTACTAGCTAGATTATAAACTATGGTTTATATCCCCCAAGGGGTATGCCTTCCTATTATATATCCACTCCCAAAGTGATAGATCTTTTGACTTGCTTCCATTATTAAACAATGTTATCCTATTAATAGGAAAAAAGATAAGGTGTTTCCTACAAGTTGAGGAATTGGGGCACTCTAATATATAATGTCAATTGGGCCACTTACGGGAAATCCCTTATTCACTATTTTTACTCTATCGATAGTGACTTCCTTAGCTTCTTCAAGAAATTAAATCCTCATCGTAAGGGGTGAATATATTGTGATGGCAGCTGGGTCACTTTTTAAAAAACAAAAATAACAATAGGGAATCATGCACTTGTCATATTTTAATGTGTACATAGGAGACCTCTAGCCTACTTAGGTTTTGCTTCATGCTATTATTTACAATTGAAATAATACTACTTACTATTTAATTAATGTTAAATCTTCCTTAAATACCTGCAGAATTAGAGATAAAATCAGGAATGGATTCGTACCGTTGTGAATATTTAAGGTTTGGATTGAGATTCGTTCAAGTCCAACAAATAGTACACATGTTACTGCTTCATTCCTTTTCACAACTCCACATATTTATACCTTAAACTAAGAGATTTTGTAGATGATGTCAAAGAAGTAACGGGAAATGAATGGATAAAGGGAAAAAGGTTAAAAATACCCTCAAACTATATGAAAGGAACGAAAATGTCTTTTATTTATAGTTTGGTCCAAAAATATCTTTACTGTCAATACTTTGGTCCAAAAATACCTTTATTGTTATTTAATGGGTCAAAAATGCTCTTTTTCAAATAAATTTATTATTTATTTTATTTTTGAATACACTATTTTTCTAATAATATATTTTTAATTAGCATATATTTATCCAACTTCAATTTGAGAAAAAAATTAAAATATTTCTTGCTTTATTATAATTACTATTTTTATCGTTATCTAAATAAAAATTAATGATGAGTTTATTATGATCTTATATTTATTACATATATTATTTGTTACAGAGGTACAATGTTCTATTTTAATTGATAAAATGAGATTAAGAAAAAAAAATTATTTTCTTACATTTATATTAGTTAATGTGGTTTTTTAAAAAAAGAAAAGAATTCTTTAAAAATAATATTTTTATTAGGAACACGATATGTTTAAAAATGAATATATATATATATATATATATATATATATATTTAAAGAAGGACATTTCTACTTCTCTGACCCATTTAGTAACAATAGAAATATTTTTGGACCAAAGTATCAATGGCAAGGACATTTTTGGACATAGTATCAATGACAAGGATTTTTTTGGACCAAACTATAAATGAAGGGCATTTTTGTACCTTTAATGTAGTTTAGGGGCATTTTGTTTACCCTTTTTCCATGAATAAATAATATATTGGCATATTCTTACATTTATGAGGAAATTATTTTACTTAGATGTTTGAACTATGTCATCTTTCAATTGAGCATCTAAATGCATGTAGTCATATTAGACACTTTCAACTTATATTTTAAATTATTTTTTTGTGCATGTTAAAAAGTGTTGACTAACATGGTTGTTCAGTTAAGAAAAAATGTGTTAAGTAAAAATTGATCCCTAGTCCTTTAAGTAAATAACTCAACACCGGCAAGTGCATAATTTAGTTTGTGTGTACGTACCATGGGTGCCAACCTACAATAAAAACATCTAATTTTATGAAGAGAAGACGTGTTTAATGCCCAAAATTTTAGCTATAAATCCATCATTAAGCATCTATTACGTAAATAAGTTAGTAACATAAAAATTTTGAACATCAACTGAAGCGTGCATGAAGTTTTATGACTTATTGAGGTTAATAAATATAATTAAAAGAAGTAATATATTTTAAAAGAGACGTATGGATGCTTAAAAACATGCGCAAAAGTTTTTTCATAATTTTGGGCCCAAAAATATCTAATAGATACAATTAATCATATGTTTTGGTGTTCAAGCAAAGAAGGAGGAATTTTGTATTGGGGAAATTACATATATATACAAAAAAGTAAAATGTTTACAAAAAAAGTAACCCATATTTTATTTACATAAAAAATAACTCAAAATCACTAAAACTATACATGACTATACAATATGGTTTGTCAAAAGTTATAGAAAGTATACACTTCTATACAATGTATATTACTTATACATGAACTATACACAAAATATACATTATGATACACAAATATACACCGACTATACATGTCTATACAACGAGAACTATTTTTTTTTATAATTTTTTAAGTTTAGTATCTCTCAGTGTAATATTACCTTTTGTGTATTTTTGCGATTAGAGAGTGGCCAAGGTCTCAGAGCACTTGATAAATTCAATCAAAATGCTGGGCTAGAGAATAACCAATGTCCTGAGAAGAAGTGACATTAGGTAGCCACTAATGTTAACTATTTAAAATATAATCTCAATTTACATTGTTTAAAATCTAGCACATCTTTGCCTCTATTCATCCAACCACTTCTTCCTCCTACCTTGATTAAAGTTCCATTTTCCCCTTCTTCTCTATTTAATCCCACAATTTTGGCGTTGCTTTATCCAAAATTTGCTCTACTCAAACATGTAACAATTTTAACTTATGGTACATTAAAGTTTATAAAGAGATGTCAAGATGAAACAGAGGCATTTGCATTTCAAAAGTACCAATACAAAAAAATGTTGTCCCACAATATAAATGAATAATAAAAAATTTCACAGAATTGTTGTTCAAACTTTAGCTTGAAATTTGAAGAAGCAGGATCAGCTACTTTTTTAGACGTTGTTACTATGTTATAAAAACATTGCAAATGTTTTAAATAACATTCTTAAAAGTGGGCTAAGGTTGTACTTAACCCATGGCCTAAAGACGAGGAAATCGTAGAAATGGCATGGGCTAGCTTGGCAAGTTTGTATCATACTATTTAAGGTTTAGCCATTACTAAAATCTTGTGTTAAAAGTTATTGTGGTCTAACTTCATATATGTGGTCTGACTGCCATAGCCACAAGCCCACACTGTGTTGGAGTTCTCATACACACAGTTTCCGACTTTAAGAAACCATGCAGGAGTTTTACTTGTAAAAGTTTAAAAACTGGCACTGTCTAGTGCAAATTTTTGTGTTTTAGCTGAGGTTGTTTTTATCAAAATTTTGTTTTTGCATTCGGGACTTTCACATTCCAAATTCTAAATCACATGATTTCTTTTTTAGAAGCTAAAGTTGATTTCTTAAATATCGTGCTAAATCAAATGCTGTCACATAAAATGGAACGAAAAGTATTATTTTTCCAAATATTGTAGTTCAATAATTGTTGGGCTTATGACTTAGAGCCCGTTTAGATTGCCACAATTTAGGTAGGAAAAATTACACAACTACACAATCTATTTTACCATAATTTCTAATAATCATTACTATTTGAAAAAATTACAGAAATGTCTTATTTGTACCCTCTCTCTCCATATTTAGATACATAGTCTATACTTTTACACTAATCCTTAATTTATCCTAAATTTATTCTTAATTTTAAGTAGTCTAATCAATATCATCCTAATCCACCCATTTTTAGTTGTCTAATAAAATTCTTTCTCAATTAATTTCAAATTCAATTTTTTATCATTATTTCAAAATCAAACTAAAAGGAAAAGAACTTAAACGTTTTCACTTTCCGCCAAACCCAAGTTCTTCCTTTCTTCTTCTTCTTCTTCGTGAAAGTCTTCCATGTAATGTCACTGATACAGATGAATTTTTAAAATTTGTTACTTTTTTTAATCGAAAATAAGGTATCAAGAGTCTCATTTGCAATTGCCGAAGGTATTATATGTACATACCATCAAACTAAATACATGTTATTATACGTATCATAACTTGTATTGATACGTATCACTAAATTTTAAAAAGGCAAAAAAATCTCATTCAGTCACACAATCCCACTATTCATGCAATTAAAATGTCATTCAAACTCTTTTACATTTGATACTAACTGATTCGCTTTAAAAAATTTCAAAAATTTAAATTGTTCTCTTAAAATGGTTTCGTGAAAGAAAAGCAAGAAGAATGAAAACTGACGGTTCGTTCGTGAATCAAAATCGAAAATCAGAAGCAAGTCTTGATACAATACTTGATTCTTTTAAAAAAAGAAGAGATTGTAACTGATTCTTTTCAAAAATTCAAATTATACTCCAAAAATACTTGATACCAGCCAAATGATACCATCGAAAAATATAAAAGATCATTTGATACGTATATTTTAAAGTATATAACTTGATACGTGAAAATTTACATATAAGATAACTTGAAACAATTACATTTTTGATATCCCTGTTAATTTGATACTAAGAATCTTGATACAATAACAATTTATAATATTTAAAGATACTTGATACAACGAAAGTTGATACAAAGGAGTTTGAAGAAAATGCAAGTATAAGATTAAAAAAAAGATAAATATTTATTTGATACAAGACATAGATATAACAGTAAAACTTGATACAACAAAGTTAAAACTATGTTGTTGAACTTGATTCAACGAATAACCTTTTCAATTTTCATAACATCCAATTTGATACAAGAAGTTTTTTTGAATTATAGTTGATATAATGAAGTACCAAGAGTAATGAAGCATGTAACTCTTCCTTTTCGTAGTCAAAATCATGCCTCAGATTAAGAACAAAAGGATTTCCTTCGATTAATTGGACCGAGGAGGATCTCTAATTGTGTGAGACTTATACTAAAAGAAGGATTAAAATCCATACAAGCACAAAAATCAAACAATGAAGAAGAATAAATTCAACAAGGACAAAAAATTCTAAAAAAAAAGAAAGGAAGATGAGAATAACCATTGATACTTACTCATATGTCGTTCTTCGGTAGTGTATCGCATTTTGATTTTTTTCCTCATCTCGTCGATCTCCAACTATGTATCAATGACTGTTTTTAGATTGACAAACAAAATTATTTTTGTTTTTTAAAATGATTTTGTTTATACATTTTTTGTTGATGGAGGTTTTGGGTAATATAATTTGAATTTTGAAATTGAATTGAAAAAGAGTCGATTAGGATTTTTTTCATCCATGATGTCACGCGAGTTAGTGTAAAAAAGAAGAACAAAGTAAATAAAGTTCCAACTTCATAATGCATAGTAGTGATACAAAATATAATACAAAAGGTAAAATATGGTCCTCAACTTTGTTCTGCAAGTCATAACATCACAAATTATCTTACTTGGATCAATTTAAACCTCAATGACATACTTTCTAATAGGAAAATACATCTCTTTCTTCTTCTCCCCTTCTGTCTTCAAAGATGCCTAGTGCTTCGTAAGACGTTTATGAATGACTCTAGTCTTCTTGGGAATTAGGATCTTATAGGTGAGAGTTTGAACGCTAATTTGATTCCATGATTTTTGGGTGATGAGAGTTTGAATGACAATTTGATTCCCAGATTTTCGGGTGAGAGTTTGAATGACAATTTGATTCCTGATTTTTGGGATTCCTTAACTGATATTCAATTTTTTTCTTTTTAAAAACAAATCAATCACGTTTTATGTATTAATTGGGTGATGATTATGTATCCTGAATGAGACAATTTTAAGGGATTTTTTTGTAATATTGAAAACGATAGGGACAAATTGTTACAGTATGAAATTTCTAAAATTTATACATTTAAGTATAGACTTTTAACCAAGAGAAAATTTTCAAAAGGAAAAATTACTTAACTATACATCCTTATTTACCATATTTTCTATTATTGCCTACCATTTCAAAAATCCTCTTTTTCCTCAAAAACCAGAAAAATTTGGGGAGATCACCCCCCCCCCCCCCCCCCATTTAGTTCTCTCTTTCTTTATGCAATCTTAAAATCTCTCCTATTTTTACCCTCTTAATCACAAAAGTTACTATATTCATTACAATTTTGAATTTTAAATTTCTTCTTTCTCCCATCAATGAATTTCAACTTTATCAATAGATTTTTCTTCTTCTTTTTCAATTGACAGTTCTTCATTTTTTTTTTAATTTTGCATATTCAAAATGCCCCATTATCAATGATGAATCAAAATGTTGAGAAGCCAAAGTCCAAGAAGGATACACCTTCGTCTTCTAATGTGAATGTAGTAAAAATCTCAAAAAAGGATAGAAAAGCTACATCTGTAATTTCTCACCCTACACTACCCAAGGTAAGAATTTTCATTTCATTTACTTTATTTTAATTTTTAATCTACCATTTTTCAGTTTTTTTGATACATTACTTATATACTTCTCTCAATATAACATGGATCAAATACTCTATTTTTATTTTTATTTTTGATGCATTGCTTATATGCATTCCCCAACGTATCATGGGTTAAATACTTTGTTTTGATTTTATTTATAATACATTACTTATATGCATTCCCCAATGATACATTGGTTAAATACTCTTTTCCAATAGTTGTTTATGATACATTACTATATACTTGTCTTATATGATACATTACTAATATGTATGTATTTATTCTGATACATTAGTTATAATGTTCAATACTTAAATACTTGATACATACATTATACTTTAATGTATTACTTGCAGTGTATCAAGTAGGGGTGGCAATTTCAACCCATATAAGGTAAAATGAGTCCATTTAATCCATATTTATTTTAATGGATCACTCATAT